>SJYC01086289.1:0-43580 GCA_006408675.1 Madoqua kirkii | reverse complement strand
ACATAGACACACACACCAACACAAACACACACCAACAGAAACACACAAGTCAAAGAAAAAGTCACAAAAAAGATAAATCCCTAGGTTCACACCAGTATATATTATAATTAAAATGGCAAAAAAGAAAGATAGAGATTCTTAAAAGCAATAAGAGAAAGCAACTATTTACATATAAGAGAACTCCCTAAAGCTATTAGCAGACTTTTCCACAGAAACTTTGCAGGCAAGAAAGGGGTTATACAATATATTAAAGGGTGCCAAAACTAGAAATGAAAAGAAAGAAAGAAAAGCAAGAATTGAAGGAGAAATAATGAATTTTACATACAGGCAAAAGCTAAAAAAATTGATTACCATTAAATCAGCATTACAAGGAATATTAAAGGGACACCTTTAAGCAGAAAAGAAACAGCTACAACTAGAAATTTTAAAAAAAGAAAGAAAGAAAAAAAATATCAGTAACAGCAAATAGTAAAGCTACTGGTTCAACCATATATGTACCTAGTAATAAGGGTAAAAACTAAAAGTAGCAAGTCATCCACAACTAAAACAAGTAGTTAAAGGAGACACAAGATAAAAAATCATAGAAATATAAAACATTGTAGGAAAAGTAAAAATTTAGGACTTTTGGTTTTTCCTGTGGTCATATATGGATGTGAGAGTTGGACTGTGAAGAAGGCTGAGTGCCGAAGAATTGATGCTTTTGAACTGTGGTGTTGGAGGAGACTCTTGAGAATCCCTTGGACTGTAAGAAGATACAACCATTCCATTCTGAAGGAGATCAACCCTGGGATTTCTTTGGAATGAATGATGCTAAGGCTCAAACTCCAGTACTTTGGCCACCTCATGCGAAGAGTTGACTCATTGGAAAAGACTCTGATGCTGGGAGGGATTGGGGGCAGGAGGAGAAGGGGATGACCGAGGATGAGATGGCTAGATGGCATCATGGACTCGACAGACATGAGTCTGAGTGAACTCCGGGAGATGGTGATGGACAGGGAGACCTGGCATGTTGTGATTCATGGGGTCGCAAAGAGTTGGACACGACTGAGCAACTGAACTTGAACTTGAACATTAAGAGATAATCAACTGAAAATAGACAGATATATGTACTCATTATATACAAACTTCAAAGTAACCACAACTGAAAATCTATGATAGATACACAAAAAATACAGAGAAATAAGTCCAAATATAATACTAAAGACAGTTACTATAGAGGAAGTGAGCAAAAGAGAACAACTACTAATTCGAATAATTAATAAGATGGCAATACGGATATATGTATCAATAATTACTTTAAATGTAAGTAGAAAAGAGGCTCAAATAAAGGACATAGGGTGGATGCTTGAATAAAAAAGTAAGACCCATGTATAACCTGCATACAAGAGACTCATCTTAGATCTAAAGACAGTCACAGGCTGAAAGTGAACTGATGGAAAAAGATATTCCATGTAAATGGAAACAAAAAGAAGGTTTTAGAAGCAGTACTCATATCAGACAAATTAGATTTTACAACGAAGACTGTAACAAGAGATAAAGAACATCACATAATGATAAAGGGAACAAGTCCACAAGAAAACAGAACACTTGCAAATGTATATGCACCCAACATAGGAGCACTTAATACATAAAGCCAGCATTAACAAATATAAGAGGAGAAATTAACAGAGTTACGATAGCAGTAGGGAGCTTGACCCCCCTGCTTACATCAGTCAATAGATCAGACAGGAAATCGACATGGAGACGTTGGCCTTGAACAGAGCATTAGTTCAGATGAGCTTACTAGATGTATAAAGAACATTCCATCCAAAAAAGGAAGAATAGATATTCCATTTGAATTCATATGAAACAGTCTCCAAGAAAAATCACAGCCCAGACTTCAAAACAAGTCTCAATAAATCTGACCAGACTAAAATCATGTTAAGTACCTTTTATGACCACAAGGTAAGTGGATTCAGAAGACATGTGAGTATGTCAATACATGCGCCAGTGACGAACTTTCCTGGTGACTCAAACAGTAAAGAATCTGCCTGCGATGCAGGAGTCTCCGGATCATCCCTGGGTGGGAAGGTCCCCTGGAGAAGAGCATGGCAACCCACTCCAGTATTCTTGCCAGGACAAGCCCAAGGAGGCTTCAGTCCAGGGGGTTACTACTGAGTGACTAACTCCTAATGAACAGTTAGGAGATGAAATGTCTAAAAGGATGACATTTACATTAATATCAGTACTATTTACAGTGCAGTATCTATAGCACAAATGTAACTATACACATACATTGATACTAAATAAAATTCTATGTCTAATTACATATATAATATACTCTATATTATATACATGTATTTACATATTTGTTCTCTATTCAGATTGACATTTCAAGGCAGTACGAAAAGAATAAATTCTTCAAAAATGTAATTAGTTGAATATTTGTATGGGAATAAATAAGTGAATATGTTCACTGATAGGCAACATAAAAAAAATTCAGTTCCAAATGTACAGTGAGAAGGTCTAAATGTAAATGGTTAAATTAAAAAAGTCTCCCTGGAAGGAAACCTGGAGAGTGCATTCATGAGAGTTGAGTGAACAAACACTTCTTTGACAGAACATGAGCAGGCGCCAAATGAACCTGAGTTCATCTCCTGGGGGACTCGTAGCCCACGCTCTGCTCATTCAGGACTAAGTCAGAACGCAGGCATGCAAATTCATGAATAGGCTCAACGCCTCCAGGAAGCTCAGATGAAAGACCTGGGCGCCAGCCTTCTAAATTCAGTGGTAGGAGGGTTTCAAAAGCAGGAAACAATAGGACTTAATCAGACGTCTGAAAGTGAAAGTGTGAGTCACTCAGTCGTGTCTGACTCTTTGTGACCCCATAGACTGCAGCCCATCAGGCTCCTCTGCCCATGGGATTGTCCAGGCAAGAATACTGGAGTGGGTAACCATTCCCTTTTCCAGGGGATCTTCCGGGCCCGGAGAGGGAGCCTGGGCCTCCTGCACTGCAGGCAGACCGCTGCCTGAGACGCCAGGGAAGCCTGATAAGATGTCTAGCCTTTCACTTTCCTTTGCTTTTTATAGCACCTTGTATATCCTGGGTGACATTTTAAGCTTTTTACTTATTTGGAAGCATTAATCTTGAAAACAAATAAGTGAGGTGGACTTTCTTAAGATTATCTGTATTTTACAGACAAGGAACCAACACTAAGACCTTTAGTAACTTGCCCCAAATTATCCAACTGGTCTGTGGAAAGCTAGAATTCTAACCTAGGAAGGCTGAATCCAGAACCTGTGCTCTCCATCACTGTCTTTCACAAACAATGGAAAGCTTAATTTCAATTTCTGTGTTTTAATTTCAATTCATTTAAATTCAGAATTGCAGTATCTATACTTTTTCAAGAGCTAGCACTCTAATATTTAGCACCTATTTTAGATATTTCTAAGCTATTTAAATTGAAATCTACATTTCCCAAAAGACCTTCTCCAATAGTCTCAAAATATTGCAATCCTTTCAAAAAATTCCCATACTTAGTGTGCATTATAATATGTAAAACCTTTATAGTTTCTACTTTCTACTGTGTTATGTCATACCTGTATATTTTACTCCACAGTGGCCCCAATAAACTTATAACACTTAATTTTTTATGGTACTTGATGTGCATTATGACAAGCTTTATCTTGTATTTGCCATCTTCATTTGCAGACTATTTTATATGCACATAGTTTACTACACAGTATATTTTCTAAGGGCAGTCTATTTTATTTTCTGAGGGCATTGTTTCACTTTGTACGTCACTTCACTTTATTTGGGTGTGGCACTGTGTTTCCGTTTCTATGTTTCTTTAGTCTTCATATGGGCTGACTAGCATCTAACAGTTACACAAATCCTGGAAAAGAGTAAATGCTGTTATTAGTACGGTAAGCTGAGATCAATTCCCAAGTGACTTTCAGACATTTTGTTAAGATAAAAGGATAACAAGTTATTTCATTCTATCTATTAGTGTGTCTAGGTTTGTTCTAGGGAAGAAATCAGAACAGGTTCGAGCTAATAAGGTCCTTCTAACTGTTGCTTAGGAGTTTACAGTGAGAATATTAAATGAAGAGTTACTCAGGAACAGTACCTAGCACTGCTTTCACTAATCTGGGTTCAGTGATTGAGTCAAATACACAATTTTAGAAGTGGAAAAGATGAAGTGGTCCAGTGGCTAAGAGCCTGCCTGCCAGTGCAGGGGACACGGGTTTGATCCCTGGTTCGCGAAGGTTCCACCTGCTGCAGGGCAACAAGACCCATGCCCCACGGCTCCAGAGACTGCCCTCTGCTCCTGAGCCTGCCCACTGCATCTGAGCCTGCACTCTGCTCCTGAGCCTGCCTTCCACTCCCGAGCCTGCCCTCTGCTCCGGAGCCTGCCCTCCGCTCCTGAGCCTCCCCTCCGCTCCCGGGCCTGCACTCTGCAGCCCGCGAGCTGCAACTACTGAGCCCCCGTGCAGCGGTTCCTCAGGCCAAGTGCCCCAGAGCCCACGCTTTGCAAGGAAGCCACCGCAACGAGAAGGCCGCCCACGCCAACAAGAGAGTAGCTGGCGTGTGCAGCAACGGAGACCCAGCGCGGTCAGAAGAACAGAAAAGGAAATAGAATGAAAATCCCCTGGGCTTTCTGCCGTATGTGGGGGCGCGTATCTCCAGGGCTGCCATCGTTAACTCTGCAATTCACTTTATTCTGGGATTTTGCTAATTAGCATTTGTTTAGAGAGTATGAAATAATGTAGCTGTTTATTGAAAACCTGAAAAGTCATTTGTGCTCTGCAGTCTACAGAGTATTGTGTTTAATACTTACTATCTGAGAACAGTGAATGATGAAGATGAAGATGGAAGGAGGAAGAGGAGGAAGACTTCTTAAACAATTACCAGAGGTTATATGTATAGTTTGGAGAGTAGAATTAAGAATAACCTACAATAATCTTGAAAAATACTAGAAGGAAATTCTAAGACATCTGTCTTCATGAAAAGATGCTCTCTATAACATTTATCAAACTATAAGATTTGCTGTTTGTAAAATAGGGTTAATGAAACTAACAATCTAGAATCCACGACAGAGGTTGGAAAGATAAGGTTTGTAAATGTATCAAAGTGAATCTTGAATTTCTTTGAGAATTTTGGTGAGTGAAAATAATGTAGAGCTGATAATGTTCTAACAAAGCCTACTATTTTTAAAATAGTAGCATATTTCTGTCAATTACAGAAAAGATAAAATAAAAGTGACATATGAATACCACCCAATAAGTATTTCACTTGTGCATAACACTCAAGAGCCTTCACCGTGTTGTGAATAAAATGTTGAAAACAAATATAATGGTCATCTAAATACAACATTTTGTAACTGGCAGCCATTTTATATAGCTGAATAATATAAGACTGTTGGAAAATTAGTTGCTTAAAATATAGCGATGTATTGGATATCAGGGGAGAAAGAAAAGTGGAGAGGTAAATAGATTCAAATATTCACTAATAATTCAATGTTCATATTCTTATTACATCTAATGTTCAAATTAACTGAAAGATTAGCATATAATTTATATCTTGGGAAATAAAAATTCTGTCAAACTATCAAGTTGATAATGTCTGTTAATAAAACACTCCTTAGATACCGAGGCAGGCAAAAACTAATTTCTTATCGGTAAAAATTGCAATAGGTTTATATAATGATGCCTTACTAAAAAATTCTCCTTATTACTAGCAATATTCTGGAAGTTTTCTACAAGATTTTCATGATTCAGAAGCCCCTACAAGGACTGTGTATGTTTCAAGGCATTCTGCAACAGTCTGCTGCTGCTGCTGCTAAGTCGCTTCAGTTGTGTCCAACTGTGCAACCCCATAGACGGTAGCCCACCAGGCTCCCCTGCTTCCCGGGATTCTCCAGACAAGAGTACTGGAGTGAGTTGCCATTTCCTTCTCCAGTGCATGAAAGTGAAATGTGAAAGTGAAGTCTGTCTGACCCTTAGTGACCCCATGGAGTGCGGCCCACCAGGCTCCTCCGTCCATGGGATTTTCCAGGCAACAGCAGTGGAGTGGGGTGCCATTGCCTTCTCTGCAACAGTCTCAGTTCAGTTCAGTC
Source organism: Madoqua kirkii (assembly GCA_006408675.1). NCBI lineage: Eukaryota > Metazoa > Chordata > Mammalia > Artiodactyla > Bovidae > Madoqua > Madoqua kirkii. The sequence goes on along the minus strand of SJYC01086289.1, from coordinate 37,482 downwards.
GCTCAGTCGTGTCTGACTCTTTGCAACCCCTTGAATTGCAGCACGCCAGGCCTCCCTGTCCATCACCATCTCCTGGAGTTCACTCAGACTCACATCCATCGAGTCAGTGATGCCATCCAGCCATCTCACCCTCTGTTGTCCCCTTCTCCTCCTGCCCCCAATCCCTCCCAGCATCAAAGTCTTTTCCAATGAGTCAGCTCTTCGCATGAGGTGGCCAGAGTACTGGAGTTTCAGCTTTAGCATTATTCCTTCCAAAGAAATCCCAAGGTTGATCTCCTTCAGAATGGACTGGTTGGACCTCCTTGCAGTCCAAGGGACTCTCAAGAGTCTCCTCTAACACCACAGTTCAAAAGCATCAATTCTTCAGTGCTCATCCTTCTTCATAGTCGAACTCTCACATTCATACATGACCACAGGAAAAACCAGCTTGTCCAAAATAATCATCTGTACTCATCATTTTGGCTGAGGTTATCTGACTGTCTGTCCTTACTGTATGTTCAGACATCACATCCACTTTGTACCCAAAGGCATATGAAGGAGAATAACTCTCACCAAAATGGAGATGGAGGGACGCAATGGGAGAACCGATGTATTTGTTAGAGAAAACACCACCCAGGGATGCTGCACTTCTAATCTCTGTGTTTAACAAGCTTTTAGAGCTACTATTGCATAACATATACTTGAGCATCTGAGCAGTCTCAACACTCAATAGTTTTTGCTCGCCACTTTTATAAGGCTTGTTCGTCACAGTTTCTAGTGGTGATCGGAAATGCTTGAATGGAAAGACTGAATGAAAGCAATCACATCTCTGCAAGGTACTATACTAAAGATGTGAAGAGAAAGAGAGCTTTTAAAACTGTTTAAATCAATAAACATATGAACCTGTCAACTGTACAGATGGATTAATTTGTTTCTGGTCTTTGTGTTTTTAAGGATTAAAACAAACGGGTGATACAAGTGGTAAGCTATGGCCAAAAGCACCCTATAATAATTTCTCTGAAATGCACCTACTGAGTAGTCTTTTTCTGGAAAATCGGACAAGATCTACCAATATTATAAATAATGTTATTGCCAAAATAATGACAAGGCACTATGTGTTTTCACATAGTTTATCTTATTTGAAACCATTAAACATTTTCTAAATGAATGGAGTTTATTTTGCTGTGATTACTTTAAAAGAGTGCTAGTGATTGTAATCAGGAGTGGTTTTGCCCCTCAGAGGACTTTTTCATTATCACCACCGGGACTGGGGACCACTAGTGTCGAGCAGAGAAGGCAATGGCACCCACTCCCGCACTCTTGCCTGGAAAAGCCCATGGACGGAGGAGCCTGGTGGGCTGCAGTCCATGGGGTCACGAAGAGCCGGACACGACTGAGCGCCTTCACTTTCACTTTTCACTTTCATGCATTGGAGAAGGAAATGGCAACCCACTCTAGTGTTCTTGCCTGGAGAATCCCAGGGACGAGGGAGCCTGGTGGGCTGCCGTCTATGGGGTCGCACAGAGTCGGACACGACTAAGGCGACTCAGCAGCAGCAGCAGCAGCAGCAGTGTTGAGTAGGTAGAAGTCAGGGCTGCTTCTAAACATTCTACGATGCACAGAGCAAGCCCGCAAAGCAAAGACCCCAAATTTAAACAGTACCAAGGTTAGGAAATATTGCTCTAGAGATGTCTACGGCCGTATACAGTCCACCAGAGATTTCAAAGTGCAGACACCATGTTACTTAATGCAAATAACTATAACAACAAAGAATAACAATGAAGTCCTCAGTAAATAGCATGTATAGTTGCACTACATCTGAGTGTAATCTTCATTTCCAGCAGATCTCACCCTAGCTGATATCCTGGCTGGTACAGACCATTAATAATTCTTTCACAAATGAAGGAAGAAGTGAATGAATATTTCAACAGTACAAGGAAATCAATATGCATATTAAATAATATATTACATAACTAAAATGTAACAGCAACTTAGATGATAGTTAACAAATGTAAGATATTCTTTTGAAGCCAATCTCCATTAGAGTGAATACAATCTCATAAATATTTCTATATAATTAGATTCAATAATATATCTTGCAAGATCCTGCACAGCCTGGCATCAATCTAATCTCTCTTTAGTCTTATGAGACTATTCTTCACCCACAGGCCTTTACTCACCTCTGCCTGAATTAGGACTCCAGATATAATGCTTCAGCCATGGAGAATTACCTCTCCATATCCACCCATCCTTCCATTTATGATTCTAAGTATCTGCTTTTATAGAGTCATCTCTCATCACACTTGCAATCACCTGAATTAATTTCTTATTCTCAGCAATTATTGACTCCTCTTATGGACTGTCTATACTATTTATTTAAAATCTGTCCAGATCCATGCAGCCAAAAAAAAAAAGGAAAAGAAAAACAAATGAAAAAACCCACAAACGAACAAACAAAATCAGAATATGGAGGACTTTTCAGAGCACTAGAATGATTTCAGAGGCTGATTTCACCAGGTACAAATTTTTATCACAAGGTTTGTACCATATGCAAGTAAGGTTCTCAGCCTTTCGCCAACATATGAGTTCTGTGTTACACACTGGACTGAACACTATTATTTCCACTTTACAGATTAGGAAATGGATTCTGAATGAATACCTTCTTCAAGTTACCTCAGCAGATGTGGCAAGGAAGTATCTGCCGGCTAAAGAGTTACTGGTTGGTGGGGGGCGTGGCAGCCCCATGTCCGTCAAGGCGTACATGTGCTAAGTCGCTTCAGTCGTGTCCAGCTCTTTGAGATGCTATGGACGGCAGCCCACCGGGCTCCTCGTCCATGGGATTCTCCAGGCAACAGCACTCTAGTGTGTTGCCATGCCCTCCTCCAGGGGATCTTCCCGACCCAGGGATCAAACCCAGATCTCTTAACGTCTCCTGCATGGGCAGGCAGGTTCTTTACCACTAGCGCCACCTGGGAAGCCACTGGCATCAAGGTGTGGGCAAGGAGACAGAGGCAGTGAGCTGAGCACTGTTTAGGGGACTGAGACGCAAGACCCCCGGGGCGCCGCCCCTCTCCCACGAGGCCACTGGTTTGACACCTTTCTGGATCCATGGTAGTTATGGGGGTTCAGGAGATGCCAAAACATTCCACTTTGGCACATTTATTATTATATTATTTAGAATTAGAGTGACTTGAGAGTCAGCCAATGCAAGAAGGACACTCTGACCCTTTTTTGTCCCCCTGAAACCATAAATAAATCTCTCATGGAAAAGGTACTCCCTCTCTCCGCACCACGAGTTAGAGAGACATCCTTACCAGAAATCAGGAATTTTGAGGCTCTGAAGACTGTATAAACATACTTTGTTACTTCTTAAATAATTCACTGCCCCAAGGCCAAACCACTTTACCTTGTCAACTCTTCACAAATTTACTGTTTCTTTGTCTAAAAGCTCTAAAAGCTGCCTGCTTTGGTCACTTCTGTGAGTTCAGTATTTCTGATAAGCTCCCATATATTCAAAGCAAATTTGTTTTTCTCCAGTTACTCTCTGTTACATCAATTTAATAATTAGATCCGCTAGCAAACCTTGACGAGAAGAAAGAAGTTTCATCTTCCTTACAGCATGCAGTAACCGCAAAATGTAAGAACAGCCTACAGCCAGGTCCCTGGATTAAAGAGGGGCAGAGCTCTCATCCTCACCCACCTCCTCCTTAGCATGTTGATTGTGTTTTATGTGAGAAGGGAATACATTTCTACTGGGTTAACTATTAAAATGTTGGGGATTATCTGGCACTCAGGCTACTATGACTAAAATACTGTGCAACGACAGTCCTGTAAGAAATAACAACTGGTTGACAAATCCACCTTCATAAAGGTGCAGTAGATAATGAAGACCTTGCCTTCAAGGTGCCTGGTGTCAGCCTGGGATCACAGCACAGTCGTTAATACCATCCCTTCTCACTCTCAGAAGCATCCTGGTTTGGAAGCTACAATGTGCAGTAGCTTTAATGATATATTCAGATGAAAAAAAAAATTGCTGGCAGGAATGAAGAGTGGGGTTTTCCTGGTGGCCCGGTGGTAAAGAATCTCCTTGTCTATGTAAGAGACGTGGGTTTGAACCCTGGTCCAGGAGGATCCCGGGTGTGGGGGAACAGCTAAGCCCAGGTAACAGCGGTGGAGCCTGCGCTCTGTAGCCCAGGAACCGCAGCCCACATGCTCCAGAGGCTGAGCTCCTCACCAAGGAAGGCTCCACAATCAGGGGAACACACGCCCCGACTAGACAGCAGCTCTCACTCTCCACAACTAGAGGAAGTCCGTGCAGCAGCTAAGACCCAGCCCAGGCAGGCGGAGATAAATAAAGAACCTTTTCTTGGAGAAAGAATAAATAGTGAAAATAATTAGAATGAGATTGTGTGAGGGTGGCATCCAGCAGCAGCATCTGTGTGCTACGAGGCAAGTTTCTTTCCCCGAGCTTCAGTTCCTATCGAGCAGAACAGACGTGACTACTCATATTGCATCCCTCTCAGTATTGTTGTGAGAATCAAATAAGATAATCTGCGCTGGCGAAGCTTTGAAAACGATGAGGTACTGTGAAAATGCCTAGCCACTAATGATAATAAAAGCGCTACTAATGGGTGCCATTTTAAGGACTGGAACGGAAGCATTCCATGAACGAAATCTCTCTTTAAACCCACATGTCATTTACTACAACCTTTGGACAAAACATGTATATGTTGATATCTGATGCTTGTTAAAGACTGGGCTATATTCAGGACTACTGAATAGCTTGGGCTTCCCAGGTGGCGTTAGTGGTAAAGAACCTGCCTGCCAATGCGGGAGACACAAAAGACGCAGGTTCGATCCCTGGGTCAAAATATCCCCTGGAGGAGAGCATGGCAGCAGAGTCCTGTATCCTTGGCTGGAGACTCCCACGCACAGAGGAGCCTGGCGGGCTGCAGTCCACAGGGTCGCAAAGAGTCGGACAGGACTGGAGCCACTTGGCACGCATTGCATCCCTATTTCTGGGGTGTCTGACTTTGAGAGACTGAACCCCCTCTCAAGGGGGCCACAGAGCCTTCTCTTTACACCAACCCCACTATAATTACTTCCTTCCTTGGGACGGTGCTACTGCTGCTGCTGCTGCTAAGTGGTGCCTGGTGTCAGCCTGGGATCACAGCACAGTCGTTAATACCATCCCTTCTCACTCTCAGAAGCATCCTGGTTTGGAAGCTACAATGTGCAGTAGCTTTAATGATATATTCAGATGAAAAAAAAAATTGCTGGCAGGAATGAAGAGTGGGGTTTTCCTGGTGGCCCGGTGGTAAAGAATCTCCTTGTCTATGTAAGAGACGTGGGTTTGAACCCTGGTCCAGGAGGATCCCGGGTGTGGGGGAACAGCTAAGCCCAGGTAACAGCGGTGGAGCCTGCGCTCTGTAGCCCAGGAACCGCAGCCCACATGCTCCAGAGGCTGAGCTCCTCACCAAGGAAGGCTCCACAATCAGGGGAACACACGCCCCGACTAGACAGCAGCTCTCACTCTCCACAACTAGAGGAAGTCCGTGCAGCAGCTAAGACCCAGCCCAGGCAGGCGGAGATAAATAAAGAACCTTTTCTTGGAGAAAGAATAAATAGTGAAAATAATTAGAATGAGATTGTGTGAGGGTGGCATCCAGCAGCAGCATCTGTGTGCTACGAGGCAAGTTTCTTTCCCCGAGCTTCAGTTCCTATCGAGCAGAACAGACGTGACTACTCATATTGCATCCCTCTCAGTATTGTTGTGAGAATCAAATAAGATAATCTGCGCTGGCGAAGCTTTGAAAACGATGAGGTACTGTGAAAATGCCTAGCCACTAATGATAATAAAAGCGCTACTAATGGGTGCCATTTTAAGGACTGGAACGGAAGCATTCCATGAACGAAATCTCTCTTTAAACCCACATGTCATTTACTACAACCTTTGGACAAAACATGTATATGTTGATATCTGATGCTTGTTAAAGACTGGGCTATATTCAGGACTACTGAATAGCTTGGGCTTCCCAGGTGGCGTTAGTGGTAAAGAACCTGCCTGCCAATGCGGGAGACACAAAAGACGCAGGTTCGATCCCTGGGTCCAAAATATCCCCTGGAGGAGAGCATGGCAGCAGAGTCCTGTATCCTTGGCTGGAGACTCCCACGCACAGAGGAGCCTGGCGGGCTGCAGTCCACAGGGTCGCAAAGAGTCGGACAGGACTGGAGCCACTTGGCACGCATTGCATCCCTATTTCTGGGGTGTCTGACTTTGAGAGACTGAACCCCCTCTCAAGGGGGCCACAGAGCCTTCTCTTTACACCAACCCCACTATAATTACTTCCTTCCTTGGGACGGTGCTACTGCTGCTGCTGCTGCTAAGTCGCTGCAGTTGCATCCGACTCTGTGCAACCCCATAGACGGCAGCCTACCAGGCTCCCTCATCCCTGGGATTCTCCAGACAAGAACACTGGAGTGGGTCGCCATTTCCTTCTCCAATGCATGAAAGTGAAGAGTGAAAGTGAAATCACTCAGTTGTGCCTGACTCTAGCGGCCCCATGGACTGCAGCCCACCAGGCTCCTCCATCCACGGGATTTTCCAGGCAAAAGTACTAGAGTGGGGTGCCATTGCCTTCTCCTGGGATGGTGCAACTGCCCCTTTTTCTTTCTCTGCCTTCTCTTCCTCCTCTTCCTGCTTCTTTCCCTGTCTTTCTTTTTCCGTGTTACACTTTTCAATGAGGATAAAAGGCCCTTTGGGGCATCTCTAATAGCTCAGGGGTAAAGAATCCACCTGCAGCTCAGGAGAAGCAGGAGAGGTGGGTTGGATCCCCGGGTCAGGAAGATCCCCTGGAGGACGGCATGGCAGCACGTCCAGGATCCCTGCCTGCAAAGTCCCGTGGACGGAGGAGCCTGGTGGGCTGCAGTCCACGGGGTCGCAGAGAGTCAGACACGACTGAAGAAACTGGGCACAAAAGGGCCTGTAGTGAGACCCACCTGTTCCTCTAAATGTTCATTCATTTGCCCAGAACACATGCAGCATTTATGATGAAAGTGTTAGCAGACGGCAAGGGGCCAGAGAGACGCATATAGGCGTGCATGGTCCACGCGCTCAAGGAGCCAACCTACGGGGAGAAGGAGCAGGCACCAGTTGCAAAACAGCCAGTAAAGAAACAGAACTGAAAAGAAGAAAGTGCTAGAAAGGGGTGCCAACCGCTTTCAAGTATCCAACGAGGCTTCCTTAAACGTCTGACCTGAGATCTGAAGGACAGCCAACAGAACGGAGCGTCAAGTGGAGAAGGGAGGTGGGATGGCGGGCAGCTTCTAGGGAAGGATATTCCATAAGCTCAAACAGCATGTGCCCAAGTCCTGGCGAGGAGAGAAGGTGGCTTGCTCCTTGAACGAGCCGACTGAGATGCAGCACCAGGAAAGGCTGAGAGGGCAACGTGGTGGGCCCGCAGCCGAGCAGAAAGCAGGCTGCAGGGAAAGCGGAGGCCCGCAGGGCGGCCTCAGCCTCTCTTCGGAGAACAATGAGGAGTCGCTGATAATTTTTTATCAGATATGGTTAAATTTGTCTTTTAAAAGATCACTCCGAATGCAAAATAGCGGCTGAGAACAAAAGCACCCTTGAAAGCCACTCCCCATAGGGCACACCTGGAGCATCACCAGCAGGCAGCACCACTGGCGGATTTCCAGCCTGTGTCGCCTTACTCCTTTGTCCATACTCAGGACTGTTCTCCAATATCTTTCTTCTTATCAATTCCTTTTCCATCACTTTTCCCATGGTCAGGATTAAAATTATTCACCAGATTTCCTTTAAAACTAGCAACACTTATTCATGTACTTTCTTTGAATTCCTTAAGCAATTTCAAGAGATTTATAGTATAAATACAAATTAATCTAATTATCTATCTTAAGTTCTTTCTTTTGACTTTGAACCTCAACAACAGGAACCTGTATACAGGTGTTACAGCAAAATGGTTTCTACTGATAAATGATTTTTTTAGTGTTGGATTTCTCCTACTATTAATAACTGGCTTCCTAAGTTCATAAATTGTGCTCTTGCAACCATCATGAGTGAAATTATCTAAAAATAAAGACATTACAAATGTTTATTTATAGCCTGTGTGTAATCAAGGCAACTGTAATCAGTGCAAATTGGAACTGATCTAGACTTAGTCTCCAACCTCTGCATGATATTTTGGTACGAGATGACACTTTATGTGTGACCTCTCATATAAAAATTGTCAGTATTCGACATTTCAAATGTTTATTTCATCTCTCACATAATGTGTCTGAGAACAAGTAGTTCCACTGGCCAAATGTAGATTGAAAATATGATAAATATTTCTAACATTAACAAAACCTAGAATTCAATTTCAATGAAATACTCAGAGGAGGATTCTCTTTTAAATTTTTTAATTTAAATTATGTTAAATAACCAAATCGAAATGCATTTTTGTAAAGAGCTGTGCATTATAAAAATTACACTTTTTTACAAAACATATTCAGAATAACTTCACAGTTAGATTCTGATTTTTTGAAATCCCCAAGTACTGTGGATAAAATGCAATTAATTGCTTTTTTCTACAGTTCAGCAATATTCATTACATATCAAAGGCAGGACACCAGGGATAAAAAAGGGACATCACTTTTTCAACTATAGCAGAGAAGATGTGTGGAAGAAGTAAAGATGCATACACCAAGAAAATTAAATTTTTTCCCAAATTTCCTCTTCCTTATCATACCCACAAGGTATGCTTTTATGGGTACTAGGAAGGCAGCAGTACACAAAATCCATCTCTCTACCCAGTTTATTTACTTAAATCCTTTAATGTGTTCAAAAATCACTTCCCCAAGCAAAGGATAAAGGGTATTTATCAGGTAGATTTTTTCAGACTGTCAACTGTGCCCTGGGAATAAGAAGAGATCTCAGTGGAGAAGAGAAGAGAGGATCATTCTGAAATATGTCACAGACTGTGGTCACAGCTGGCATGATGCCATATGCCACACAAGTTTGAAGGAGTGAACTGTGAACCGAAAAACAAAGGCATAAACTTTCAATAGCAGGGGAAAGGGGAGAAGGCAGCCTAGGAGACACGTCAAATTCACAGTCAGGTTTGGGACATGCCTTGATCCCAGATTTAAAAAAGAATGGAGACATTCAGCGCAGTCTGAGGAACTAGATATTTTTCTTTGCTTTTTTGTTTAATCATTCTGGAGGAACAAATATATAGGAGTCTAATCACAAGGGAAACATATCACTGTAATTGCCAGTTTATGTGCTATAAGCCTTTAAGGGAAACCACTTCAGCAAACAAACTATGTCTTCATTAAAGACTCCTTGGGTTCATTATCCTGTTGGTAAAATGGCCAGACCATGGAACTGATTCAAGGTGCCTTCTCATGAGTTATGGTATAAAATTTAGGAATGTTGTCAGCATAGTATGAATAAAAAATCCAAGGGAGAAAAGTTAATCAAAACAGTAGACTGTGACCTACTTTCAAAATTCAAAGTAGTGTTCCAATATTTTGAGCTCTAATTTCTGAGCTCCCTTAGTATTCTGTGCACTATAATTTTTTTGGTAGAATCCAGCAATTTTAAAAATAATTTCTCATTTTCTTGAATTTGAGAAGAATGTAAAATATACACTTGCTTAAAATTTCAAATGAGAATTTGATGATAATTTTATGGTTAAAAGATGTTTTCACCAGAAAGATATAGAATATTTTATAATATAGGTATATGGAGTTCTGGTTCTTAATTATTCAGGGATACTAATGCAGTCAAGTGAGTAAAATCATCGTGACTGGGTCTGCAGTGATTGACTCGCAATTGGTTGAAAGATATTTATGTCAATGGTATTATCAAAGACAGACACTGACATTTGGCAAGTTGGATGAAGTTTTCTCTGCTACTCAGCTGAGCAAATGACTTTGAGTATGGAAGACAATGACATGGAAAGAAGCTTTGAAGATAATGGGCTTAAGCTCTCCTAAATGAGATTTTTAAATATTAAAATAAATAAGAACTTGCACATGTGGCCTTGGGAGTTTGGAAATCAATAGTATTGATAGTGTAATGGAACTGACATAAGGATCAATCACTAAGAAAGCAGTCATCAATACAGGAAGTTTAGGAAGGGCACAGTAACTGCAATTTAGAACTGGGAGAGCAAAGAGCTGTGCGAATGCAGTTCAGATGCAGATTTTCAGAAGGCTTAGTAGAAAGACTCTTCTAGTTACTTGGACTCAAAGATTTCTCCACAGAGCCATCTTCAGCCAATACTCTTTTCACGCTATACTTCCCCAGGGTGAACCTATCCATCTCCATTGTGTTAACACTCTGTTGATGACACACATTTTTTACTTTTAGTCTAAATCTCTCCTCTTAGTTTGAACTTGCAAGATTCTATGAGATACATATACCTGGATATCCTGAAGCATGTACATCAATCTCAATACTTCTATTCAATCCTGAACTCACTCTCCTACGCAAAAATCTTTCTTCCCTTTAGAAATCATTCTCTACCATCCTCGTGATCCACAAGGCAATTCCACAGAGAACTCAACCAGAAACATGGGACACATTCTTGATTCTCCTTTCTTTCTGGCTTACTCATTTTGAAAACTAGCCATTAAGTCTTATTGATTCTACATCATTTTCCTAACTTTTCCCTCTTCATTTCTGTAATTTTAAACCTGGACTCTTTCAGAAGTCTCCCAACACATGTCCTTGTTTCTAGTTTTATATCACATTAATTCACCCATCAAACTGCTAATGGATTATTCTTTCAATAAAAAATTTTCAACAACTTAAAACACTTCAGTGTCCCCTTACTTGCAGACACAAAATGGCTGTTAAGATTTTCCACTTGATAAAAGCTAGGTTTCATCACATGAATCATCAATTCTCAGTTTAAGGATATATCTATAATTCCATAGAAGTATGAGAACTCACATTAAGGTGTTTAATTTTTTTCTGATACTACTGAAGTTTAATTTCTAAGTTGCATTATAAAAAATTTAAACACATTGTGATCTGAAGATTGTTTCTACTTAGAAGTTACTTTAAAATGCACTGAGATAAGATAATATAGGTAAAGTACTAGCCCAGTACATGCCTTAATATTAATTATCTTCCCATTTTAAAGAAAAAGAAAACTGTTTATATAGGTTGAGGTACATGAAGTTAATATCAATTTTATGTGACAGGGGTCTATTATTTGATCCATAATCAATTCATTTCAAATTAAGAGCTTATATAGTGGGAGCTGCAAATCAGAAACAATCTCATTAAGAGTCTAAAATTTCAAGAAGCAAGTGATTGTACCTACACCTAAGTATCCCCCTGTCACCAAAAACAAAATATATAAGGCTGGAAGGGGGTATACATCCTGGAAAGCTAACTGTTTTCTTCAGGAGCCAGCTTCCTGTAAGGAACATGTGGAAGAAAAGCTTTGCCTGAGTCTCTAGCAATGTGGTTTAAGACAAGGTTGGTATACTGAAACATGAGTCCTGAAAAGCAAAGTTATGAAGCTATAAAACACCTACTTTGTATGATTAGACACAAGGAATGAGAGACTAGACTTCAATTATCGTAAAGGAATAAAGTCTTTGACTTGGATTGAGGCAGAAAGGGTGATTAAGACTGATTAAGTTATGTGCTCCAGAGATTAAATGGGGGACGCATCTGAGACAGGATTCCAGAATGATTGAAAAGGAAAAAAAAATGGCCTCTGATCAGAAGCGTGGCTTAGTTCTGTGGCTCTCAAAGCACAGTGATTTGGCGTCATCACCCTTCCCCCCTGGGTTTTTCTTAGTAAGCCGCTAAATTTTTAGTGTGGCTATTGCTCTTCGCCACTGCATCTTTCTCTGATAAGGGCTGGTGACGGGTGTTTGGATGAAGGATAGGTGGCCCCAAAGGATGCCTCATTGGCATCTGGATTATTTTGAAATAAAGTGACTTAAACAGTTGATGCAAGAAGGTTGTTGAACCTCTTCTCTGTCTCTCTAAAGTCAGGAAATAAATCTCTCTCATGTGAAAGGTGCCCTCCTTACAACTGGGGGAAGAAGGACAGCCTATTTTCAGAGATAGGGAATTAGGGCAGAAAAACCTGTATGAAAGCAACTCTTCCTACTTCTTTACTAATGTACTACCCAAGCTCAAACTTTGTTTAAATTCCTTACTGATTAAGTCCCAAAGCCTGTTGCTTTGTCCCATCAGTTCTTTTCAAATCTATTGTTTTTTTTATTTAGTTTCTTTTTCTAAAAAGTATAAAAGCTGCCTGTTTGCTCATTTCTCAAGGCAATTCTGTGAGACTTCCACGTGACTGAATTACAATTTGTTCCTTTTTCTCCTGTTAATCTGAGCTGTGTCAGTTTTATTACTAGCCCACTCATAAGAACTCAAGATGGGTAGGGGGGGAAATGGCCCCCTGCCCAACATAGGAAAAGGGACTCTGGGAAATTAGCTATAGTTCTTTAACACATGAACTGACTTTTAACTGATTTTATATTGGCAATTATTTTTTAAATTAGAAATTAAATGCATTTCCTCAAATATGTACTAGTTTTATAGTAATCAGGATACAGGTAATAATTGGTTATTACTCTGATACGTGGCTCAGATGTGGCCCTGAAGTAGAGATTTCAATTTAGAAGATAAGGCATAATTGGTCAAAAAATTCTGATATCAAGGTAAAGGAGTGGAACGGTGACACTGAAAACAAAGGCCAAATATAAAAACTTACCACTAGATTCTGCAAGGCTTTATTTTTCTTTAAAATATGGAAAAGTTAATCAGAGAAATATAAATAAAACTATACTCCTATATGGTAATGGTATTCTGTGGCTTTACTGCAAGCACGTACATAAAACTTCTTTTATTCCCTCAAAACTGTTACCTCAGACTTCTCACTGTATTGAATTCCACACCTTCTCCCCACTTTTTGATAACTACATTATATAACTTTAAAGGAACATTCTTTACACTCAGCTTGACTTGTCTATGCACCTTTATCTTGTTTCTTTTATATGCCCCTTCATCTTTACGTCTGTGGACTTGTTAGAAGTAACATCATAAATTAAGATATGTAATTGCAGGGAGTTCCCTGGTGGCCTGGTGGTTAGGATTCTGAGTTTTCACTTCTTAGCCTGATTGCAGTCCCAGGCGGGAGTGCTGAGATCATGCAACCTCACGGCACGGACACAAAATATTAAAAGAATGTAATTCCAGATACACGAGGGCTATGAAAAAAATAAAAAAGTATAATAATCCAATAGACAATGCAGGTAAGAGGGCAGAAGACTACTTCATTTTAGACAAGTTGGTCAGAAAACCCTTTGAGAGAAAGCAGAATTTGAGAGTGGCATACAATAAGGCAGGGAAAAAATAATCAGCAAAGACCTGTCTTCTGGGCAGAGGGAATAGTAAACCCAAAGCCCCTGAGGCAGGAAGAGTTTTCCAGTGTCTGAGGTACATATATCAAGACAGCCAGTGGCACTGAAGTGGGACAAGAAGGCAGAGAGAAGGAGCTGCAGAGGGGCGAGCGTCGTAGCCGTGGCACAGGACATAGACTTTATTCTGGGAGCAGGGGAAATGTTTTAGAGACGGAAGAGAAAATTAATGGCATAGTCTCACTTATGTTTTCAAAGGGATATTCTGGCAGGAGTGGAAAGGGACACACCAATTAAAGGGTTATTTCAGGAGTCCCCCTGAGACAGTGGTGGTCTGCATAAGATGGCCATTGGTATAGATGTTAAAGTCGATTGGGTTTGGGATATACTAGTGGTGAGAAACAGGATGATGGATTATATTCGGAGTGGGAGGGGAAGAGAAGAATCAAGGTGGACACTCAGGATCTTATTTGAAAACTGGATAAATGAAGGTTCCACTGATTACATGGAGAAGTGTGAGGGTGGAGGAAGTTGTGATGTGGAAAATCAGGAGTACGGCTCTGTGCTCTAGGCATATGACGCCAACATGCTTGTTGGATACCCAAAAGAAGACAACGTATAATCAGTTTAATGTAAGAATCTGAACGTGACAAGAGATATAAATTAGAGAATCACTGAGGTATCAATTCTACTTTTTCCTTAAGTAGAAAAAGATTGTCTAATTTTTTATTTTTATCTGCATACTTACTACAAAATATTTTCTCCTAAGAATTTTCTTTTTACTTTAGACTGTATGCTCCTTTCTTTGAAAAAAGAGTTATATTATTTTCTGGATATGAGACATAAATCTGATTACTGCACATGACTGAAAAGGCATGATGGACAAGAGAAGAAAGGGTAGTTTACACTCTTTTTCCAGTTCTCAAGACTGACTTCTTTTTGTCATTTTCTATCCCTTTTCCTCCCAAAATAAAAACAATAACTGAGGGAAATACACCAGCCTCTCAGAGTAAGCACTATAAGAAGTAATGATTATGATTCTTTTGCTTCACAGTAGTGTTTCCCGGAAGATAAGACATTAATCAAGTCAAACAAAGTTAAACGTGATGCATCTTTCATTTGCCTGTTAAGACTGGTGGCGGTACTAAGTACTGCAAGTCAGCCTCGATCTCAAGCTTGTAACTTGTAGAGAAAATGAGACACTTATAATTAGTGTAATACGAGAACAAGAAAACAGTATCAGTTAGGAAATAAATGCCATAAACAGCAACGTCACGCCCAAGTGCGCGTGGAGAGGAGCTCTCACGCGAAGCCGCGGGCGGAGGACTCACCCAGCGGCTGGCCTGCGATGATCCTGGCGTTTTCTCCGGCCACTGCCGCTCTCGCGTGGCGCTCACTCATGTACTGCACAAACGCATAGCCCTTGTGAACTGAGCAGCCAACTATTTTCCCGTACTTTGAGAAGATCGCTTCAATGTCGACTTTCTTGACGATGGCCGTATTCAGGTTGCCGATGAAGACGCGAGAGTTGATGGACTTAGGGTCATTCTTGTTGGTGACGTTGCTGGTCTGTGTTTTGCCAGTCATGGTTGGCTCAGCTTGTTCCAATCCTTAAACAAAAGAAAGATCAGAAGGAAAACAATTAGGTTCAAAGGATACCCCAGGCTTTTAGCAATTTTTCAGTAGCTTCAGTAGTAACCAGGTAACCTCAAATCCCCAAGTACTATTAATTGTAATGAGAGGGAAATTTGGTCACATAAAGGATGAGGATTGCATTGCAAAATGAAGTAGAAAAATGATTATAATTATTTAGCATACAGTTACAAATGCATTCCTGATTAATTTATCTAAAATTCAGGCCTACACAGCAATTAAACATCTTGTAGTGGTTTTTATTTTTCATGTAGAAGTATTTCAGAAGCAAGTTTGAGGAACAAGCCACATTTTCCATTACTGAAAAAGAAAATCCAATATGACTATAGTCTGATGAGGGAATATAGTTCTGTAATTTACTGTTGAAAGCTTGCATTTTTATTTCTACATTTTCTATAATAGGTAGACATATTGGCTGTTTCATTACCCACATCCTTCTATCAGAAACTAACAATTCATTTTAATAAATATTGTAGAATAGAAAAAAGGTGTTAAAAATTAATTAGAAAATTTAACATAAAAACATAATTTTGAAAGTAAATTATTTAACCAGAATTAGTTCCATATATTCTCTTTAGCAGAACCAACATCAAAAGTCGTTTAAAAGGAAACAGCGTGTACAGCTAGTTTTCATCAATGATCAACAAATAGAGACTGGGTATCTGTGCAGAAACATCCATTCTCAACCTCATTTTTAATTCATTTAACTGTCAGCTCATACGTTGCCTAAGGACTGCTACTATTTCTAAAAACTGCTTTCTGAGGTTGGCAGAGTGTTTAATTGTGCTTAATTAAACTTAATGAAACTTTTATTTCCAAGTACTCCAGCACTTACAATTTATTTTTTAAGCTTTTAAAAATTCTTCCATTCATCCAACAATATTTATTAAGCA
The DNA here is from genome assembly GCA_006408675.1 of Madoqua kirkii. Lineage (NCBI taxonomy): Eukaryota > Metazoa > Chordata > Mammalia > Artiodactyla > Bovidae > Madoqua > Madoqua kirkii. The sequence goes on along the minus strand of SJYC01086289.1, from coordinate 21,556 downwards.
TGATATATTTTTTTGGACATATCTCATCTTCTAAAGTGCCAAACAATTTAAAGGAACTAATATGCTGAAAATAAAATTTCAGCAAGGATATAATCTCTAATGTTGATGATCATTGTTGAATACTAGCTAACTGATGAATTTTGTCAGCAACATTATATTTCTGTACAAATAATCTCTTAAAATCTTACACCTATAAAATAATTAACAAGTGCATTTTATTTTGAAAATAACTTAAAATGGCATTTCTAAATTGAGCACTAAAGATGTGGAAATTTTAAAGGCATGTAAACTGTATATTTACATGAAATTGAAAATTTACTCACTGCCTGTTTAAACTAGCTAATTCTAAAATCAAGAGCAACTGTGTATCATAAAATGTTTCAAATTAGGTTATTAATTATAAATTCTTGGTGGTGGTGGTGGTGAAGTCGCTCAGTCGTGTCCGACTCTTTGCGACCCCATGGACTGTGGCCTACCAGGCTCCTCCGTCCATGGGATTCTCCAGGCAAGAATACTGGAGTGGGTTGCAATTTCCTTCTCCAGGGGATCTTCCCAACCCAGGGATGGAACCCAGGTCTCCCGCATTGGAGGCAGACGCTTTAACCTCTGAGAAATTTTACTAAATATTGGGCATATTATATATATCTGCTTATAATGAAGGTTGACTTCATAAACAGTAATTCACATAAAAACAAATGTATGGCATCAGTAAAAACAGGGACTATATTGTTGCCTTGTTTTATCTTAGCTACATTTAAGAGCTTCCTTTAAGAATTATTCAAGGTTAGGGCTGAAGGAAAGGAAAGCTAATAGTTTTTTTCCCCCTTAGTTTTGCAACTGGAGGTATTGCATGAGTGAATGAGTGAGTGCGCCTGCTCAGCCATGTCCGACTCTTTTGTGACCCCGTGGACGTTAGCCCGCCAGACTGCTCTGTCCATAGAATTTTCCAGATAAGAATACTGGAGTGGGTTGCCATTTCCTTCTCCAGGGGATCTTCCCAGATCAGGCATCGAACCTGTGTCTCTTGTGTCTCCTGCATCGGCAGGTGGGTTCTTCAACCAACTGAGCCACCAGGGAAGCCCATGCCTCAAGCTAATGCTCTGAGAATCAATTCAAACACAAAATAATTAAAGTGTACACATGTATTTTAAGCATTAGCTTCTTCATATAATTTAGTAGATTTTAAACACACTGAGGAGAAAAAATAAACTGAATATCCAGTCTGTGGCTCCAGAACGTATTAAGGATTATTTTTCTTACAACTCTAAATCAACATCAGTAATGCAACACATAGAAATAATGCTATTACTTTTTGCTCTTATATGATGCGTATTTTTAAAAATACCATAAAATTACTTTCAAGAATTAATGATTCTTATAGTTGATGTTTTCTTTCTTGGGCAGGAATAAGTTGGTCAAAATTCAAACACAAGAATTGTTACATTAAGTTGCAAACATGGCTCACCGATCCCAGTGTCTGTCTTTGACAGTAAGCCTGGGTCAGATTTAAAATGGGGGCACAGTTGCACTGTGAATTTTCACTGTCAACATGCCTTCTCTGAGACCATCCTTATACTTTATGCAGGTAACTCTTATAACTGTAAATCCAAGCTGCCATTTGTATAATTCCATTTAATGACTTTTGATCACCTTAGAGCTGTATGTATTTAATCTCTCACAAGAAGACTGACTTGCTAGTTTCCATAAGGCTTTAACGACAGACTTTTGTCATTGTGTTGTACATTATCAACATTCTCTGCAAAATTAAACTTTAACATGATGTACTATTTAGCTTGAGATTCTTTGTTACATGAATCTTCCTCAGTTGAAGAAAGACTTCCACTTTCAGCCATGAAGGAATAACAAGGGTTAAAGTAACTCTCTGACTCAAACAATACAAAATAAGGCTAATGTACATGAAACAAATGTTTTTTTTTTTCTGACATAAAGCCACAGGCAGTGTCAAACTATGCTATCTGAGCAAAACAAACAGAAAAGAAAGGAATTTCTAGGATAGCCTTAGAATTTTGTCTGGAAAGTATATTTCATGTCATAAAGTTGGTCTGTGTGTGTGCGCATGTATGTGTTTGAGTGTGTGTCTATGTGAGTCTGTATGCGTGTGCGTGCATGTATGCATGTGTGCACACATGTGCACATGTGTGTGCAGGAGTGTGTGCATCTGTGAGTGTGTGTGAGTGTGTGCAGGTGCACGTGTGTGTGTGCATGTGTGCGTGTGAGTGGGAGTGTGTGTGTGCGAGCGTGTGCGTGTGTGTGCGTGTGGGGTTGAGTGTGTGTGAGGGCATGCATGTATATCACTACAAGCAGACAGCGGCCTTACTGAATTTAGGTGATAGATCAGAGTTTAAGGCAGGAAACTGATGCAGATTTCTGGAGAGCAGAGAGCTGCACGGAGAAGCAATCCCGCGCACTGTCTACAAACCCTTGAATCTATGCTGAGTCCCAGGATATGCACGCAGCGGGTGAATTTCTATGAGGTGGGTTACAAAGTTCTTGGAAAGCTGTGAGCTGAATGCCTCCCAGAACCACAAAAGGCTGTGAATCATTCAGCTCCTACCAGCAGTGAGTGTGTGTGAGAGCATGCATGTATATCACTACAAGCAGACAGTGGCCTTACTGAATTTAGGTGATAGATCAGAGTTTAAGGCAGGAAACTGATGCAGATTTCTGGAGAGCAGAGAGCTGCACGGAGAAGCAATCCCGCGCACTGTGTACAAACCCTTGAATCTATGCTGAGTCCCAGGATATGCACGCAGCGGGTGAATTTCTATGAGGTGGGTTACAAAGTTCTTGGAAAGCTGTGAGCTGAATGCCTCCCAGAACCACAAAAGGCTGTGAATCATTCAGCTCCTACCAGCAGCAGTGGAAAGTCCACATAGGCATCTTGAAGCATTAAATTTACACATGCGAAGGGTCAGGACTTAGTAATGGGGATAATTCTTGCACCCCAATTCAAGGACCACACCAACACAATTTAAAAACAGCTCTCAAGATGATCAAGCTAAACCAAAAGCAACTGTCTATGAGAGCAAAGCATAATATTCCTTTTTGAAAACTAGAACCCAGACACTAAGGAGTAAAACACAAAACATTTAGAATCTAATTAAAACCTCCTAGATATCCAAAGATCAGAAAACATGACCGATAATCAGGAAAGAGTTAAAGATATAAAAATAATCAAGTGGAACATCTAAAGATAAAACCTATAATATCCAAAATCAAAAATTATACTTGATTGACGTTATACCTTAAAAGACTCCAGAACAGATTTGTGAATTTGAAGTTGTAGAAAAAGTGAATATCCAAACTGTATCAAAGAGATTAAACACCAGACTTCCCTGGTGGCTCAGTGGTAAAGAATCCTCCTGCCAACGCAGGAGACATGGGTTTGATCCTGGTCTGGGAAGATCCCACATGCCATGGAGCACCTGAGTCTGTGTGCCACCACTGAGTCTGTTTTGTAGAGCCTGGGGGCCGTAACCACCGGGCCATGTGCTGCAACTACAGTCTGCATGCTCCAGAGCCTGCTCTCTGAAAAACAGAGACCACTGCAGAGAGAAGCCCCCATCGCACCCAGGGAGGAGCCCCTTATCACAGCAACCAGGGGCAGGCCTGCTCCGCAGCAAAGGCCTGGCAGGGCCAAGAATAAACAAATAAGCAAATATTTTTTTGAAAAGACATTAAACACCAGAAAATAGAGACTCATAGTGAATCATACAATAGTATCAATTACTTAACAGACATATATCTGGAGTCCTGGAGAAACAGAAATATTAAAATATTGGCAAAAAACCGACAAGATTTGATAAACATGATCCCATAGATGCCAGAATTTCACTGACTCCTAAGCAGGATAAGCAGAAACAAAACCACACCCAGACACATCATACTCAAGCTACAGAAAACCGGTAATAAAGAGGAAAACCAAGGAGTTCTCAGGAACTGGGAAAATGCCTACATTCCAAAGGGAAAAAAATAATAATAAAGGACAACAGTTAAAGCAATGTTATAACTTTAAAAAAATTGATAAGGTAAAAATAAACCAAAATGTATTTAGTTGAAAACACAAATAAACCCAAAATTTGTCTCTTTATTTTTAAGTTGAAGTTTGAATGGAGTTAGTGTTCAGTGTCTGTGAAAACTGTGAACCATCACTTTCTCACGGAACTTGCTGCAGTGATGGAAGAATTCCACATCTGCACTATCCAAACTGGTACTCAACATCCCCAGGTGACTTTTCAGGACTTAAAATGTTGCTTCTGAAATTAAGGTACTGATATTTTAATTTTACTCAAATAAAATTAAAGTAAAATTTAAGAATTTTCTCTACCCAAAAGGCTAACAAATCTCTGGTCTTTTAAAAACATAAGGTGAATATAAATAAGAAAAAAATTAGCTATTTGTGTATTTTGTGGTATGAAATTGGTGCCAGAAACTTATGAAAAGTTATGGTTTTAGAAATATTTTAGAAGAAAAACAAAAAGTGAAATAGCTGCCACATGAGGACTAATTTAAGAGAAGGATTTTCATTCTGGAAATATCAGACTGAGTTGGTGACTGTTCTGTAAAATCTTAAAGAATATGTTTAGAAAAAAAATGTTTATTTGTATTTGAAAGAGATTTCTATCCTCTAATCTAAAATATATATAAATTATGAATTAAAGGCAATGTTAAAATGTACCTAAGAGAAAATATTTTTGGAACACGCAAAATTAACAGGTCAGTAAACTATACCCTTCTTTTCATTTTATGGTCCTGAATTTACAATCTAAATTTTAGATTCATTTAGACACTCCTGAGAAATACCCAGGTATTCAAAAAAGTCAGCCAATGATATTAAGACACACTGTATTCAAGAACTTGAGATTAAAGGGATCCAAAAATGAATTTATAAAACCAAATCATACCATAAAAGTCATCATCTGCTGAAATTTAAAGCTAGTACTAAAAAAAAAATCATAAAAATAAGGTAAAACCTGGCAAATGCTGCAAGAAGTAAAACTAAGTTGTGATATCTGAAAAAAAAAAGAGAGCATATGAAGAGCAAAGGTAACTTCTTGAAGCAAATGATATGTGAATTAACCGTTAAATGATATTAAGAATTCACTGGGCATCTATTTAATTTCCCAGTATTCACAGAAAGATGTTTTTCACATACTTTAACTCATATACACATTCTTGATTTTTTTCATAAAAGCATTGCTATAAATTACTTTGATTTATAAAAAGAAAAATAACTGAAATGATACATTCTAAGTAATGTATTAAGTATCTTTTCTGGACAAAATAAACCAAAAGAAAGTCAGAATTAATTCTTCAGAAAACCACCCCCAATTCAGAAAAATACAACTTATATCCATCAGCACAGGGACAATTCTTCAATAGATCTTAAGCATCATAAACATTATTCTGTGAAACTAGGACAATCACCAAGTATATCTGGTGACACCTTTACCATTCTTAAAGACAAATGTCACGATTACAATTAAGATTCAATTCTTAAACCTCAAACTGCTCCCTACTTTGAAATAAATCAGAGCAACTTTTCAAAAGTAGAGATCTTTAGGGGATATGTTCAGTGTAGGAAAAAAATATAACTCCAACCTGAAAAGATACTTATTGTTAAAACTTTGATGTATTTTTCATTTCATTCTACCATTTAATAAAAATTGTGAATTAAAAAAAGTCATCATAATTTACTCGCAATAATTTACACTTAAGTTGTGATATCTGAAAAAAAAAAGAGAGCATATGAAGAGCAAAGGTAACTTCTTGAAGCAAATGATATGTGAATTAACCGTTAAATGATATTAAGAATTCACTGGGCATCTATTTAATTTCCCAGTATTCACAGAAAGATGTTTTTCACATACTTTAACTCATATACACATTCTTGATTTTTTTCATAAAAGCATTGCTATAAATTACTTTGATTTATAAAAAGAAAAATAACTGAAATGATACATTCTAAGTAATGTATTAAGTATCTTTTCTGGACAAAATAAACCAAAAGAAAGTCAGAATTAATTCTTCAGAAAACCACCCCCAATTCAGAAAAATACAACTTATATCCATCAGCACAGGGACAATTCTTCAATAGATCTTAAGCATCATAAACATTATTCTGTGAAACTAGGACAATCACCAAGTATATCTGGTGACACCTTTACCATTCTTAAAGACAAATGTCACGATTACAATTAAGATTCAATTCTTAAACTTCAAACTGCTCCCTACTTTGAAATAAATCAGAGCAACTTTTCAAAAGTAGAGATCTTTAGGGGATATGTTCAGTGTAGGAAAAAAATATAACTCCAACCTGAAAAGATACTTATTGTTAAAACTTTGATGTATTTTTCATTTCATTCTACCATTTAATAAAAATTGTGAATTAAAAAAAGTCATCATAATTTACTCGCAATAATTTACACCCAAGTGCCATTACTTATTACTGCAATATCCATTTTATTATGGTATTAAATAACCTTACTGGGCTTAACAAATAGTTGCATAAATAAAGTTATAGCATGATACTGTTCATTCTCTTAATGAATACGAAGCTTGTTTCCAATTTTTTAGATCACAAAAAATCTCAGATGGACACGTTGGCAAATTCTGGATAAAAAAATAATAGAAAAAGATGTGTTTTAAGTTGTTTAATTATCGATGTTCAGCTATTCGCCAGAAATACTTCACACCGCTCCTCTCTCCCAGCAGCGGCTGTCTCAGGACACTCAGAGCAGTTTTGTTAGCGCCAAGTTCTTTGTCCCATGAACAAGGAGTCCAAACAAACTGAACCGTCCACGTCTGGAGCAGAGAAAGGTTTACCGCCGGGCCACGCAAGCAGATGGGGGCTCACGCCGTAAAGGCCCCAGGCGCCTAAAGGGATTCCGCAAAGCATTTTCAGAAGCCAGGAGAGGGAGGTGGGGCACCCGGCCTGTGGTCGCTCAGGCACAATTCTCTGATTGGCGGATGGTGAGGACACAGGATGGGGTCACGGGAATCACGTTATCAGTCCTTCCCTCCCGGAGGCCTGAGGCTAGATGCTCGAGGTCAGCAAACGTTCTCCACCTGCTGAGGGGTTTTCATATCTGTTTTCCTATCATATCTGCTCTCATATCACAAGCGCTTCCCTGGTGGCTCAGATGGTAAAGAATCCGCCTGCAGTGTGGGAGACCCAGGTTCAATTCCTGGGTCGGGAAGATCCCCTGGAGAAGGCAAAGGCTGCCCACTCCAGTGTTCTGGCCTGGAGAATTCCATGGGGTCACAAAGAGTCGGACACAACTGAGCGACCTTCACACTTGCATATCTGTAAAGATGACTCAGTAATGTGCCTCAGTTCTCTAGGCACTGCAGAGAGGAACCAGAGCAGAGCGTTTGGGAAGGCCTGTCCTGGGGAGGCCCTCAGGGTCCTGCTCTGACAGTTGGATGCCTGCTAGCTCCTCCCCACCTATTCGAGTCTCACTCGGCAGGTTGTCGGGGAGGAGTGGGCAGACCGTGAGCTGAGTGAGAGGGGGATAATCTGATCTCTGCAATGAAGGAAAGGAAGTTTGTCTAAGAGCTTAGCTAGACAGGCTAATAATAGAAGCAGCAAAATTCTCCTGGTCTCGGGGAACATGAATTAATATTTGGAGCTTACCAGGCACATCATCAAAGTCCTCAGTATTAAAAAAATGTAATAAAATTTATTCTGATTTCATTTGTTAAATGCATACTTTATTAAATCCACATATTGTGTTTTTAAATATTGGTGAAATAGCATGCATTCAATGTTTATTAAAAAATTTAATTGTTAATATTGAAAATAAAAATTGCATATTAAAATATTTGATAAGACAGAGAGCCCTTCTATCTTAATACTGCAATTGAATTGCAACAGCTATGAAAGACATTCAGAAGAAACCCAAAATTTTCTACTTATACAGATCTTGAAAGCATATTGCTTATATTCACAGCAAATTATTTTTTATAACTTTCTTAAACTATGCTCCTCAGAAATCGAGTTTAATACTGTGGTATTAGCACCATATAACAAACTAGAAATCCAGTTTTCATTTCCTTTTATAACTACTAATCTGTATGTAAAAATATTTAAAAATGTAAAATAGCTTTCTTTTAATAAGGACTCACTAATAATAAAGATGATATGATAAATTTCATAAACATGGACTAATATGAGTTACTATTGAAAGAAAAGTGTTTTTAAATGACAATATGATACAGGAAGGTTTAAAATGAGACAACTAATTCAATAGCTTGAGGCAGAATATAAATATTTAATAAAATTGTGCAAGAAATTGAAAAATTACTATACATAAATAAGAATGGCATTAATTTTGTAAATCGGTGTTAGCTAATATAGCTTCATAGCAATGAGTATATTTGATTAGATTCATTAACTACTAAGAAATAAACATTTTTCATCTTAGAGTTCAAGTAGTTGACTTGAGAGCAAAAATAAATATATAATTATAAATAAGGTAACAATTATAAAGAGTTAATGATTTTTATTGATTATTGTGACTATAAAGTTAGAAAGCAATGAATATTGGTAGGAAACATTTCAGACTTAGTTAAGAATTTGGAATATTAATCCAAATGATTTGGTGTTATGCACACGTGTGCTAAGCGCCTTAGTCGTGCCCGACTCTTCTGTGACCCCACGGCCTGGGCCTGCCAGGCTCCTCTGTCTGTAGGCTTCTCTAGGTGCCGCTCCTGGAGTGGGCTGCCATGCCTTCCTCCAGGGCATCTTCCCAACCTGGGGGCTGAGCCCGCATCTGTTATCTGTCCTGCACTGGCAGGAACGTTTGGCAAATTTGATCAACAGCAGCATGAGAAGTGTTAAACCATCTACTGGGAAACGTTTACTGAGTTGCTGCATAACCAGTCATTACTGAGCAGAGGGTCACATCTCTAAGAGACCGCCCATCACCTAGGTTTGTGTGAGGCCAGACAGATCCATGTGGACATCATGACCAGTCCAACAGAACACTGGCTGGGCAGGGCCAGCATTAAACATAGAGCAGGAAACAAATGGGGCTCCCCTGATACTCAGCTGGCAAAGAACCTGCCTGCAATGCAGGAGACCCGGGTTCGATTCCTGGTCAGAAAGATCCCCTGGAGACAGGACAGGCTACCCACTCCAGTATTCTTGTGCTTCCCTTGTGGCTCAGCTGGTAAAGGATCCACCTGCAACATGGGAGACCTGGGTTCGATCTTTGGGATGGGAAAATTCCCTGGAGAAGGGAAAGGCTACCCACTCCGGTATTCTGGCTTGGAGAATTTCAGGGACTGTACAGTCCATGGGGTCGCAAAGAGTCTGACACGACTGAGTGACTTTTACTTTCAGGAAACAGGTAATAAGTGTAACTTTTTTTTTTTGCTCATGTATTAGTCATCCTGGAGTGCTATTAACAAATTACTATAGGCTGGGTGGCTGAAACAGCACACGTTTGTTTCTCTCGGTTCTGAAACCTGGAGTCCAAGATCAAGGTGGCAACCCATTCATTTCCTGGCAATACCTCTCCCTGGCTTTCAGATGCCACCTTCTCCTGTCCTCATGCGGTGAAGAGAGCATTCTGGCCTCTCTTCTTCTTATAAGGTGCTGATCCCGCCGTGGGACCCCTCTTTCATGACCTCATCTAAACCTCATTACTTCCCAAGGGCTCTTCCTCCCAACAACATCACACTGGAAGGGGAAGACTTCAATGCCTGAGTGTCTGAGGGAATATGGTTTAGTTCTTACATGGTCACATCCCCCAAGGTTAAGAACCTATTTGTGTTTGGAACTTTCTGGAATTCCAGCAAACTTCCTCTGAATCACTAGAGATGCTGTGATTGATGTTGTGCCTGTTCTATCAGGGATCATATAAACATTGTCTGTTTATCTCATCACTATTTTCAATGTAAAATATTCCAGTGAAATGTATATAAATAAGAAAAACTAGCTATCAACTTTAAATTAAAATCAAAAGATTCAAAGAGATAAAAGCTATATGGTATTTGAGTTACTGTATAAATAAAAAATGCACTTGATACTAAGTCCTTAGAAACACTTACACTCATATCCTGCAGAATATGAACAAACTGATATAATTCTTGGAGAAAGTGAAAGTCACTCAGTCATGTCCAACTCGTTTCAACCCCATAGACTATACAGTCCCAGATTTCTCCAGACCAGACTACTGGAGTGGGTAGCCCTTCCCTTCTCCAGGGGATCTTCCCAACCCAGGGATCGAGCCCTTGTCTCCCTCATTGCAGGCGGATGCTTTATCAGCTGAGCCTTTACTACAGATGATGGTCTAGTCTACAAAACAGAGCCTTTAGTCGCACAAATTGTCTAGGATGATGACTAACTGTGCTTCCAGGATAACTTTCCACTGGTCGACATGACCTAGGCAGAAGATTGTTCTGAGTTATACATGGAAGTCAAATCAACAATAATTAGATGCTTTCTACTTGACTGGTGGGCACGGTTCAGTCAGGTTTGGTACTCGCTTGAGACACAAGGGTTTTGCGAAAGGAAATGATTAAGAAACAAGCTTCCCCTGAACCACCGAAGATGCTGAAATTGGTGCTCCGTCTGTATTATCAGGGATCACGAGCCCAGGACAGGCAGTCTCAGGGCACTCACTGCTGTTTGAACCCTTATCTGTCAGAGTGCTGTGGACCACGAGACCCAGTACCTCAGTTTGTGACTAGTTAACTGCACCCGTGTAGAAACCAAGAGCTATTTGAGAAGATCGCTTAGGGGACTGGTACCATCCAATCAGAGTAAGACGCAGAGCCAGCACTCAGGACCACTTTATTACTTGACACACACCTCCGTTTTTAAAAATGTCTGTTAACAATTGCCAAAGGGGCTCCATTTAGACAATTCTGAATTGGGAAAGATGGCCTATACACTATCAAACCTGTCTCAAAAGCAGTGTTACGACAATACTGCATATTTACCAAGCTTTTCCCTGGTGGCTCACACTGTAAAGAATCCGCCTGCAATGCTGGGGACCTGGGTTCGATCCCTGGGTTGGGAAGATCCCCTGGAGAAGGGAACAGGCACTCACTCCAGGATTCTGGCCTGGAGAAGCCCGTGGACAGAGGAGCCTGGCTGGCTGTAGTCCATGGGGTTGCAAGGAGTTAGACACGACTCAGAGACTTTCACTAACAAACACAGGGCACTTACTATATACCTGCTCTTCTTTCAAGTGCTTACAAAATATTCATTCACATATAGTAGTAAGGAGAGGCTGCTGCCCTTTACCCTCTGAGATCTTGAGTATTTCCAGAGAAGAGTTCCAAGTGACTTAAGGAAGACACTGAGCACTATAGTGACCCAGGGTTCTTTACCGAGGAGCCTCTTCACCACCAAAACCACTCACTTTATATGGAAGCAGGAATAACCACAAACCGCTAAGACTTCATCTGTGATTTATATTAAACACTATATTAAGAATGACAGGTAACACATACTTTAAGAATGCTAGAATTATTTTGATATTCTTTTCTCAGAATATATAAGACTCATCTATTTACCAACTCCAACTTTGTATTTGCCTTCTGTGAGTCCATGGGTCACAAAGAGATGGACACGACTGGGCAACTGAACAACCACGTGAATCACGCAGGGAGGCCTCGTGGCTCGGATGGTAAAGAATCTGCAGGAGACCTGGGCTCTATCCTTGGGTGGGGAAGACATCCTGGAGCAGGAAATGGCAACCCACTCGAGCGAGTCACAGAGGAGTACATGGTACGGCATAGTTCACTTAATCAAGTCTAACAAGGAATATATGGCAACTCAAAGGAAAAGCGTCATACCCTTCATTTGTATGACGCCTGATATGATGCCAGCAATGGAGGAATACTAAGAGGATTATTATTGTGTATTTACTGAAATGAGATTCTGCTCCACCCCTGTGTGCCTCCACTGAATGAAACATCCTTTTTTCCATTTTAAGACTCTCAGGTTAGTTAAAGGTAAATTGCAGGAGGTAAACACTGTCATGCCAAAGACGTTCACTCACTCCTACTTAACAGGTCCACTCCGCTCTTGTCTTCTTTGTTCAAACTGTCAATCATGACCGTTCCCGCAAGAGTTAGATTCAGACCACTGAGTGATTTCAGGTAGGCAGAGAGGAACAATTTTCAGTCATTACTGATGTGACTTTGGAAGACTGGCCTTAGAGTAAAAGGTGTTAAATCCCACAACTGATCCCCTAAAATTTCTGCACTCTCTTAAAATATGAATAAAATGCCCCACTATAAGTGCAACGGTGAATTTCCCTCCACAAACTTGAATATTTCGGGGTTGTATCAAGCAGAAATAAAAATGATAGAGTGAAAATGCCTACTGTATGTCTAGATCAGATAAAATTGTTGTTTACAAATTCCTTAAAATCAATAGCTGTGAAGGCAGATGCAGTGTTATTCATGATAGCATCTCACAATCCATATATCACACACACACAAAAAAAACCAAATTGGTTCCAGAACATATTTTCTCTTTGGTGGAATAAATCCCAGCCCTGTAAATATAATTTTCTGTCATGACAAACAAGACGTCAGAATTCTCCCTCTCTTTAACTATGTAATGCAGAATCTCCACAGAACAGTAGAAAATCCAGGGGATATAGAAATCAAAAATTATGGGTGTTCTTTTTGGAATGAAATATATAAAGTTATTATTAATGATCACACTTTCATAAGCTTAGTAAAATTTAACATTTGTTAAGATTTTACTTCAGAAATAATTGTTAAGGGGAGGATAGACTCTAGGTAAGATAACCATGCCACTTAAGCACCCTAAGTCACTTGTATTCCCCATATATACTAAGGAAGTACAAACCTGATCCATATGACATCTGTTTCTTTTACTTCAACCACCATATTATATTGCTTTTGCTACAAGTTAATCAATAAAAGTTGGCTTAAAATTCAACATTCAGAAAACTAAGATCATGGCATCTGGTCCCATCACTTCATGGCAAATAGATGAGGAAACAATGGAAATAGTGACAAACTATTTTTGAGGCTCCATAATCACTGCAGATGGTGACTGCAGTCATGAAATTAAAAGATGCTTGCTCCTTGGAAGGAAGGTTATGAACAACCTAGATAGCATATTGAAAAGCAGAGATATTACTTCGTCAACTAAGGTCCGTCTGGTCAAGGCTATGGGTTTTCCAGTGGTCATGTATGGATGAGAGAGTTGGACTGTGAAGAAGGCTGAGTGCCAAAGAATTGATGCTTTTGAACTGTGGTGTTGGAGAAGACTCTTGAGAGTCCCTTGGACTGCAAGGAGATCCAACAAGTCCATCCTAAAGAAAATCAGTCCTGAATATTCATTGGAAGGACTGATGCTGAAGCTGAAACTCCAGTACTTTGACCACCTCATGCGGGGAACTGACTCATTGGAAAAGACCCTGATGCTGGGAAAGACTGAAGGCAGGAGGAGAAGGGGATGACAGAGGATGAGATGGTTGGATGGCATCACTGACTGGATGGACATGAGTTTGAGCAAGCTCTGGGAGTTGGTGATGGACACGGAGGCCTGGTGTGCTGCAGTCCTTGGGGTTGCAGTTGGACAGTGACTGAACTGAATCACTAAATGGATGTTATCTGTAATTTAAAGTATGCATAGCGGTCCATCTCTGGGAACCTCGCCTCCCACTTCTGAACTGCATGCTGACATCCTTGCATTCAGCTCACAAGAAATATTCTGACCAGACCTGTGTATGCATGGTTTCCAGAAAGAAATTAACATATCCAAACCCAAGAACTTGCAACAACTAATGCCTTTATTACTTCATTGCCTCACTTCCTTCTTTTTTCTATAAAAGAAACTGGCCTCCACTCCTGGGCAAGATGTGTCTTGGGACGGCGGTCCGCCATCTTCTCGCCCTGCTGGCTTTCTGAATTAGGCCCCACTGCTTCCCCAGAAGTTTGCCTCTTTGTTTACTGGCCTCTTGTGTGGCAGGCAGTGCAAGCCCAGAGGTGGCAGATCACAGCGACTAGGTTGTAATATTAGCATAACTAGTACAACTTGTTGGAGAAGGCAACGGCACCCCACTCCAGCACTCTTGCCTGGAAAATCCCATGGATGGAGGAGCCTGGTGGGCTGCAGTCCATGGGGTCACTAAGAGTTGGGCACGACTGAGCAACTTAACTTTCACTTTTCATTTTCATGCATTGGAGAAGGAACTGGCAACCCACTCCAGTGTTACTGACCTGGAGAATCCCAGGGATGGGGAGCCTGGGGGGCTGCCGTCTATGGGGTTGCACAGAGTCGGACACGACTGAAGCGACTTAGCAGCAGCAGCAGCAGCAGTACAAGTTGTCACCTTGAGGAGTGAACCTACCTTTTAAAGAATGCTGTTACTAGACTTATACAAACAAGGCTTCCAATCTTAACTCTGCTTCCTTGTGGATGAGTAACTTTGAGCACTTATTTAACCTCCAGTGCTCGTTTCCTATCTGAAATTTAGAAATAACAATACCAACTCTGATATGACTGTTAAGAGACTTAAGCATATTAAAACACTAAATGCAGCATTTGCCACACAGGAATTGATTAAAAGATGTTAGCTGAGTTATTACCCTGAATATACAGATAGGTTAGAAATTCATGCCCTAGACTTTTTTTTTTTTTCAGTAACTATAGTGCTTATCCATTTTCAGGTACATACAGTAGAGTCAAGGATAATTTATACTTCCCCTTTGAATGCTTCCAGATTATCAGGCAACGTTCTGGTAATCTGATAACTTCTTTGAGGCTGGGTTTGAACTCTGATTTCTAATGCTTTACACCAAGTGTTTCCCAAAATGCTTTTGTAGGGCACTCTGGAGAGACGACACAGCTCCAGATAATATTGCATCTGAGACCACTGTAATATGAAAGTCGCATATTGTTCTGGAAAGGTCGTCTTGTGAATCAGCATACTGGAGATGTTTTCATGAACAAACGCCACACCACAGCCTTGGCTGATATTTAGCATGCATTCTTGAGCAGTTGTGACTGGACAGGTATCTTGCCTTTGTGATTATGACCTAGCCCTTAAACATCTCTGGCATATACATAGGGACCTGGTGCTACTGAAGTTCTGGCATTTTGGTCTGTACATCTTTCAGAAATGACTTCCATGCTTTATGTAGCTTCTCCTTGAGTCCTTGATGTTGCAAGCAACGTCTGCGGACGCCTGCAGAGGAACCACGGTGACTATGCAGATCCAGTTTCCATCCGAAGTGTCATTTCGTGTACTCAAGTAATGGCGTTGGTCAGGGCTCTTTTTGAACATACATATTGGAAATCTCTCCTACAAATCTGAGATGCTGTATGAAAGTGAAACGGTAGTTGCTGGTCATGCCCAACTCTTTGCTGCCCTATAGACTGCAGCCTTCCAGGCTCTTCTGTCCATGGGATTCTCCAGGCAAGATTACTGGAGTGGTTTGCCATTTCCCTCTCCAAGGGATCTTCCCAACCCAGAGATCAAACTCACATCTTTAATGTCTCCTGAATTGGCAGATGGATTCTTTACCACTAGCCCGACCTGGGAAGCCTGTACTATATATTCTACACAAATACACATATACACAGAATTTTCAACTGAAAATCTATTCCATATATGAATGTCCGGCACATACAAAGAGTGATTACTGTCTTTTTTGGCATTAGCAAAGCATCTAAATCAAATAGAAGAGCCTAGAAGTTGCTCAGTCATGTCCGACTCTTTGAGACCCCGTGGACTGTAGCCTACCAGGCTCCTCTGTCCATGGGATTTTCCAGGCAATAGTCCTGGAGTGGATTGCCATTTCCTTCTCCAGGGGATCTTCCCAACCCAGGGATCCAACCCGGGTCTCCCACATTGTAGACAGACGCTTTACCATCTGCAACACCAGGGAAGTCTTATAGACGAGTCTAGATAAATTAAATACATATGTAAACTAGACTGAAATACACAATATGGCAGGGATTTCATGCTTTTGGAGAGAAGCACAATTCTGAGAATCAGAGATATGTAAGAAATGTTTTAGATTATTATTGTTAGTGATACATTTTTAAACATTTTCACAATTTTTATGGACAGCGTTGTAAGGAATATGTACTCAGTCTGGATTAAGGGACATGCAGTTCCATATTTGGAATGGATCTCACTATTTTAAAATGGTGTGTAAACACATTCCTCTCTATGAAAACACTTTTAACATCCACAATACACAATAGATTCAAACAGGGAAGAAGCTCTATTAAAAAAAAATTGGCTGGGGACTGCTTCCCTCCATTGTATAAAGAAAAAGCCTGCATTTTACTAAAGTATATTTAGAAGTAATAGCTATCGCTATGTAGCTATCGTTTAGATGATCACTGTAGTTTATTCAGTAAAATAAAATTGAATGTCACTTAGGGTCATAAACACAAGCAGTAAGGTCCACAACTTCGCAAAGATTTGTACAGAAAAACATAGATATTATAATGCATGAGTAGCTTTTATAGGCTTGAGAAACCACAAGCCAGAATGACTTTAAGAGTGCTGATACATTCTTACCTACTGCATATTCACGGGGCGCTCACTGTAGCCTTATCTGATTATCCCTGACTTCTATAACACACTTTACATGTAACAGCCACTTCCAGAGGACCATCTGCTAGAATTCTAGGGCCTCTCCAGAGGACACCCTCATCTATAATAACGTAAACATATTCAAAACCCTGTACTTTCTGGGGTAGCCCACTTCTGTAGACTGCAATCCACACACAGCACGAAGGCTGCTTAAAATGAGGATAAAGGCTCATAATACCAGTTCTTAGAGTCAGAAAAGTGACGTCCACTGTTAACCTTTAAAAACACTAGGAGATCGAACTGAGTCAAACAGTCAGAAGACGGCACCGCATCATGAGCGCTTATGCCAGTGCTTATGACACGGCACTGACGGTAAAGGGTGCTGTTTCTTTAGATGCAGCCCTGTGCTTCCTTACTTGTGAAGCTACAGTTAAGGCGGGAGACGTAGATGGGTGTGACACATTGGTGACTCTGATCTTCAAAGAAGGAGTTTATATCAGATGTGTGCATGTGTGTTCTGTGTGACTTCAGTCGTGTCCGACTCTGTGCAACCCTCCCTCTGTGCACGCTCAGTTGCTCAGCTCTGCAGGTCTCCCTGAGTCCATGAACTGCAGCCGGCCTCCTCTGTCCCTGGGATCTTCCAGGCAGGAATACTGGACTGGGTTGTCATTTCCTAATCCAGGAGATTTGCCCAACCCAGGAATCAAACCCACATCTCCTGCGTTTCTTGCATTGTCAGGTGGATTCTTTACTCCTGTCCCACCTGGGAAGTTATGGCATCAACACGAGCGACCTGTACACCAAAGGCATGTCCATCCACGCAGACAACCCCTACCTCTTTAAACTGTGGCATAAAATACATTGTCTTTAGAAATTTCTCTTTTTCCAAACAAATGCCTATTGCAATGTCATATATATGTGTAATTAACATGCTATGTATGATTCTTTTTGTTCTAAACAAATTTGGCAAACAAATGTGTACTCAGAAAAATGATTTTTTGTTCTAGAATTTTTGGCAAGCAAATGTGTAAGTAGAAGAATATTTTTGGAATACAAAATTTATTGATCAACCAGAATCACATTCATGTTCATCTAACATGTTTATGGATATTTATCCTTCTTATAACTGATTCTAAGATTTTATAAAACATGTCTTATTTCATTTCAGTCGCTCAGTCATGTCCCACTCTTTGTGACCCCATGAACCGCACCATGCCAGGCCTCCTTGCACATCACCAACCCCGGGAGTTTACCCAAACTCATATCCACTGAGTCGGTAATGACATCTAACCATCTCATCCCCTTACCCTCCTACCTTCAGTCTTTCCCAACATCAGGGTCTTTTCAAATGAATCTGTATAATGCCTCATCAATCTGGTACAAAAGAAGTAATAGTAGCTTAAGAAACATAATCTTAAGCAAATGCATAACTTCTTTGCATTTTTGGTTTCCTCTGAGTAAAAAGGCTCATATTTTTTATTAGCTAAAACTCAAAACTCAATCACAAAAACTTTGAAAAATCCAGTTTAAAAATATTACAGACAATTTGTACAGTACTTGGCATACTGTACTAATTAGCAAATGTTAATGACCAGCATACATATCACACTACAGCTCCCTTCAGTTTTTTATTTAAACAAAATGCTTAATTATTATTGTCTCATTGAGTCTTAAATTCGTGAAATATATGGGACTTGTAACTGATGCTGCTACATTGAAGCCAACTAAGGTTCAAATATCTGGTGATATTGATCATATAGCTACAGAGTTGAGTACTAGGGGCTAAACACCTAACTGAGCATTTACGTTATACAACACTCTTTCTGTTGTGAAGCATTTTAGTATAAACCACTGGACTAAGTCATTCATTGTAACTTCAGTGGAGGTCTCAAGCACTTGGAGAAGTGTTTACCTTGCTCACAAATTTGAGGATCTTGCTTTCTTCTCAAGGTGTGCAAACCTGAATATCACATTGGACGAGAATTCTATTCTGAGGGGTAATAGTCTTTAAAAAGTAGTCCTTCTGAAGTTCTTTTTCTTTTTTAAGTAAAATTATTATTATTTTTTATTTATTCTTCTTTTATAAATTTTTATTTTTACTTTATGTTGCTTTACAATACTGTATTGGTTTTGAAGTTCTATAAGATCTTTTCTATGGGCCTAACGTGAGTGAGTGAAGTTGCTCAGACGTGTCCTACTCTTTGCGACCCCGTGGACTGCAGCCTACCAGGCTTCGCTGTCCATGGGATTCTCCAGGCAAGAGTACTGGAGTGGGGTGCCATTTCCTTCTCCAGGGCCTAACATACCTGCCTTTAATTTTTCTCTCTGAACCGTTTCACTTCACAGTGATAGTGACAAGACATGTAGACTCTAAGGCACTGGGTTAGTAAGCGTTTATTCAAATTCTTTGATACAGAGTCTCGGAAACATGAGTCATCCATCAATGTACTGTTAGGTATCAACTATGAAATATGTCCTTAACTTCCCTGCTTTAAAAAGGGTTAGCTTTGTATCCAAGGCCTTCCAGAGGAAAACCCTACCATTCTCTTTTAACTAACAGTGAAGTAAACTGTTATCTGGGAATTAATAATTACCATGTGAAACACAAACCCAAAGAAATGCCTTGT
The DNA here is from genome assembly GCA_006408675.1 of Madoqua kirkii. Classification (NCBI taxonomy): domain Eukaryota; kingdom Metazoa; phylum Chordata; class Mammalia; order Artiodactyla; family Bovidae; genus Madoqua; species Madoqua kirkii. The sequence goes on along the minus strand of SJYC01086289.1, from coordinate 2,358 downwards.
AATTGCCTATGCCAGGGTCCAAAGTAGTCAGCTAGAACTCACCTCTGTGAACACAGGGCAAGGCTTTCTCTGTGCCATACATGTGCCCTGCCATTGGAGGGAAAAATAAACCTCTGTTCGTTGTAAAGTCACTGGGGCTCATCTCCTGGGTCACGGAGCAACAAAGGGGCAAAGAAAAGCCCTATGTGTTTAATGAGACTTGACCACCATCCTTGATGGCAAATTAATATACTTTTTACAGAGATGGACCTTTGTGTGTCCTCCTAATTGCAAGATCCAAACCAGACGCCACAGCCTGCAGCTCAGACTGGAAAGCTATTAGTTTACCCTGCCCAGCAACAGGTTCTACATACTGCTTTCCTGAGAACTCACATTTGAAGAATTCATAATTAGATTTCAGTGTTGGATAATTAAATAATTAATTAGACTAAAATGGGCCACACATGGGCCAATGATGTCTCATGAACTGAGATTTAATTCAGTGCACTTGAGGTTAGTAAGAATCAATCAAAACAGACCTTAAGCTTAAATAATTATATTTCTAGATTTAATGGATAAAGAGCTTTTGGGGACACTAGTCTAGTAATTCTAGAACATTTCTGTTTTTCTTTAAGAAAAAAGAGATGGAGCAGAGAAGTGTGGAGGAGAAACAGTGAAGGACGATAGCAACAGCACTGTCCTTAATTTACCAGGTCAATGGAAAGAAGAAAAAAACAGTTCTACTGTATATTTCAGACACTGTTTTCAAAGAACAGTGGTTTCTAAATAAATACCAGTTACATGACAGCTTTTCTCTGATTATATAATATATACAATTTTTGGTTAAATTGAGCTTTGCCTTGTGACGGATTTCAGATATGGAGACATATTTCCTTTGTTACTTTCAGAAAAAAAAAAACAAAATATCAGATATCATGAAAGATTAAACAGCAGACTGATTTAGGTTAAAAGGATTCAATCTAAAGATAATATTTCAACCAGGTCAATTTTTACTTGATTCTAGCTCAACTAAACTATTTAGAAGTCACAAATAGTATGGGTATCCTATACATGGAGATTTATTTTTTGCGCATTTATCTTTTGGGGGGAGGAGCAAAATACAAAGTAACTGGAAATTAGTCTACCGTGACTAAATCTATTATTTAACCTAAATTTCAAGACTATTTTTAATTCGAATTAGATTTAGAAAAGCTACTTAACATCCTTGTCATATGAAAAATCACTATTTCGTTTAGCATAACTAAATATACCCCCAAATCTGAAAAAAATCTAACAACCTCATACTTCACAAAATATTTTGATTACTAGTTAGAAAATGATATTGTGAATTATAAACATGTCTTCACAATGGTAAAGAATCCACTCGCCAGTGCAGGAGATATAAGAGATGTGGATTTCATCCCTGTGGGGGAAGAGCCTCTGGAACAGGGCGTGACAACCGTTTCAGTATTCTTGCCTGGAAAATTCCGAGGACAGAGGGGCTGGCGGCTCACAAAGAGTTGGACAGACTGAGCATGAACGTGTATATATAATAATTAATGAGATAGATAACACTCGGAAAACTCCAGTTTACTGTGAATCAAGTTATAAACACGGAGGCAATAAGAGGACTCAGCACTAGACCCGGAGTCACAGGGCCTCGGTTCAGATGGAGCACGGCTGCCTCTCACTCACACGACTTTGCAGAAGATATTTACCTTCCTTCACCTCTGTTTACCCTTTCTGTAAAACTGGAATAATGACACCACTTTTCTCATAAACCTGGAAAGGAGGTGAAGGCAATTATTACAATCCCCAGGCACACAGCAAACACTTAGGATATTAGACACAGCAGGATGATCTAGCCGGAACAGAGTTGGTCATAACAGGAAAAGAACAATAATGCTGCAGAGAAACAAATCAGAAGTTGCAGAGTATAGTATCCTTCTAACGTCACGGTCAGTTTAATCAATGCTGCCTTTGTCACCACTATGAGTTAAAATACCAACCCAATCGTGGAGTTCAATACCACAATACACTAACAAACATAACCCTTATGGCACAAAGTGAGGAGAAGCTAAAAGTCTCTTAATGAAAGGGAAAGAGGAGAGTGAAAAAGTTGGCTTAAAGCTCAACATTCAGAAAACAAAGATCATGGCATCCAGTCCCATCACTTCATGGGAAATAGATGGGGAACAGTGGAAACAGTGTCAGACTTTATTTTGGGGGGCTCCAAAATCACTGCAGATGGTGACTGCAGCCATGAAATTAGAAGATGCTTACTCCTTGGAAGAAAAGTTATGACCAACCTAGATAGCATATTCAAAAGCAGAGACATTACTTTGCCGACTACGGTCTATCTAGTCAAGGCTATGGTTT
>SJYC01086288.1:0-11139 GCA_006408675.1 Madoqua kirkii | reverse complement strand
ATCTAGTCAAGGCTATGGTTTTTCGTGTGGTCATCTATGGATGTGAGAGTTGGACTGTGAAGAAGGCTGAGTGCTGAAGAATCGATGCTTTTGAACTGTGGTGTTGGAGAAGACTCTTGAGAGTCCCTTGGACTGCAAGGAGATCTAATCAGTCCATTCTGAAGGAGATCAACCCTGGGTGTTCATTGACAGGACTGATGCTGAAGCTGAAACTCCAGTACTTTGGCCACCTCATGAGAAGAGCTGACTCATTGGAAAAGACTCTGATGCTGGGAGGGATTAGGGGCAGGAGGAGAAGGGGACGACAGAGGATGAGATGGCTGGATGGCATCACGGACTCGATGGACGTGAGTCTGAGTGAACTCCAGGAGATGGTGATGGACAGGGAGGCCTGGTGTGCTGCAATTCATGGGGTCGCAAAGAGTCAGACATGACTGAGCGACTGAACTGAACAAATATAAAGAAGATACACAAAATAGAAAAACAAACACATAATGGTAATTATACATGAGTGAAAATGGCAAAATAAAAGTAGTTACCATATATTCAGTGATTTCCATGCATAATGTATTGTTGCCAACATTTTTATAAACCTTGCCTTCTAAACCTTACTACCAAGCAACTGTTGTTGACATTTTAATAAATTCCCCTTAAGGTTTCTATTTATTCTATTTCAAGCTTAACACTTAAAAGTATTTCTAATCTCATGCAATTTAGATTTGTTTCATTTAATATTAAATCACCCCAAACTCTCTACTCCTTCTCCTCTTTGACTAGCTACATTTGAAACAATACAGCTTTACTTGGTGTGTAAGTATGTGGCCATGTGTCTGTCTGTCTCTGTACATGCTGCTGCTGCTGCTGCTGCTGCTGCTAAGTCGCTTCAGTCGTGTCTGACTCTTTGCGAACCCATAGATAGCAACCCACCAGTCCTTCTCCTCTTTGACTAGCTACATTTGAAACAATACAGCTTTACTTGGTGTGTAAGTATGTGGCCATGTGTCTGTCTGTCTCTGTACATGCTGCTGCTGCTGCTGCTGCTGCTGCTAAGTCGCTTCAGTCGTGTCTGACTCTTTGCGAACCCATAGATAGCAACCCACCAGGCTCCCCCGTCCCTGGGATTCTCCAGGCAAGAACACTGGAGAGGGTTGCCATTTCCTTCTCCAATGTGTGAAAGTGAAAAGTGAAAGTGAAGTCGCTTAGTCATGTCCAACTCCGCAATCCCATGGACTGCAGCCCACCAGGCTTCTCCGTCCATGGGATTTTCCAGGCAAGAGTACTGGAGTGAGGTGCCATTGCCTTCTCCACTGTACATGCTATAACTCACCTAACACATTTGAATGTCATATTACACACATTATTTGCAACTTGTTTACTTACTTACCAATACAATATGAACATCTTTTCAGCTTAGTAAAACATCAGGTCAGTTATTCATTCTTTTTAAATCTTGCATACTATTTTCTACAACAAATTAAATGTTAATATATCTTGTTCAACCTTATACAATTACCAGGCAAACACTTCTTGATTTTTGCCATATAAATAAATAATTTAAAAATGTCTGATGCTTGTAAGTGCTACTGTCTACAGGGTCATGAAGAGTTGGGCACAACTGAAGCAACTTAGCACACATATATGCATGCTTACTATACTGGCATTTTAGTTTATGTAGAAAAATTATCAAAAGTGATTACTGAGAAAAATTATATTTGTATTTTAATTTTTATTAGAGATGATGATATTAACTTCCACATTTATTGTTTATCGTAACTTACAGTTCCAAAAACATTTGAGGTTTGAGGGTGCCAATTCTTCCGTTCCCACAAAAGCACTGATTATTAGAAGTTTATTACCAGTGTGAAGGGTGAAATGGGTAGCTCATTGTTATTTCCCTTCACATTTCTCTACTAATAGATTGTTAGTATCATTTCCTATATTTATTATCCATATGCTTTGCCTTCCTTTGAATTGCTTTCTCATTGGAAGAGACTTTGATGCTGGGAAAGATTGAAGGCAAAAGGAGGAGGGTGGGGCAGAGGGTGAGATGGTTAGATAGCATGACTGACTCAATGGACATGAATCTGAGCAAATTCCGGGAGATAGTGGAGGACAGGGGAGCCTGGAATGCTGCAGCCCATGGGGTCACACAAAGTCAGAGATGACTTCGTCACCAAATACTAACAACGGAATTGTAGAACTGACCTTTTATAGATGGATGGCCCAATATATCAATGTTATTTATTAACTATACAATTTTGCTGTATGGGCAGACTTAACATTAAAATACCCTTCCTAAAATTTAATCTGTATGTGTAATTCAGATTCCATCAAAGGCACATTTTTTTTTAATTGGTTGATACTTCCAGTGCCATGCTGAATGGAAGCAGTCGTGGGAAATATACTCGAATTTATCTTTTATTCACTGAGGGAAGAACTATAAGTCCTCATAGCAACAAATGAGGCCTCTTTATATAAATTCTCACAATAATTAAATACTTTCCATATTTTCTCTGTTGCAATGTCAACATTTCACATTTGGTATTCGATTTTTTATTCTCTCAACTTCATTCTTCAAAATAAACTCTAAATCACTTTTCCAGTTCTTAAAGAGTGGATTTTTCTAAACATGTTTCAAATCATCATACTGTGCATCTTAAGGTGACTTACACTATGGTAAATGTCAATGAAATCTCAAGAAAGCAGAGAAAAGCATCAGCACCAGACATCAGTTTAAAGATGAGAACTTGAAGCTCTTCCCTCAATGATTTAAAAAAATCCAAGTATATTTCCCATGACTACATCTATTCAGCATGGCACTGGAGGTATCAACCAAAAAATAAAATGTCTTTGGTGGAATTTGAATTAAATATACAGATTAAATTTTAGGAAGGGTATTTTAGTGTTAAGTCTGTATCTTAAGGTGACTTACACTATGGTAAATGTCAATGAAATCTCAAGAAAGCAGAGAAAAGCATCAGCACCAGACATCAGTTTAAAGATGAGAACTTGAAGCTCTTCCCTCAATGATTTAAAAAAATCCAAGTATATTTCCCATGACTACATCTATTCAGCATGGCACTGGAGGTATCAACCAAAAAATAAAATGTCTTTGGTGGAATTTGAATTAAATATACAGATTAAATTTTAGGAAGGGTATTTTAGTGTTAAGTCTGACAATACAGCTATATTTTCAGTCATTTTTAGGGCAGTTTGGGTCAAGGAATGTATGGGACTTACAGACCCTCATTTAATTCTTCCCTGCCTAAGAAAAGCCAATTATTCCAATGCCACATACTGAACAAATATTTGATTAGCCAATGGTTGCAATAAATTTCTGTAGGATATGATACAACTGTCTCTTATACACATCTGTTTTTTTTTTCCTTTCATCAACTATTTCTTTAAACCAAAGTAGTTTTATTTTTCTTATAATTTTTAGTTGCTCTTTGCACAAGAACCATAGTAATTCTTTATTTTATTTAAGTCTCTTCTAGGATTCTCTTTGTATCTTGGTTCTATGGTGATTTTCATCAGCAAGGCATTTTTATTCCTATGAAATCAGAAAATATATTAATATTTTTCATTAAGCCATTTGGATTTCATGTGTCCATTAATATCAGTTCCTCTATCTTTTAAAAATGTTACTAATTAGCCTTTTAATACTTAAATAATTCATCTTCATTAAATTTTACAGTCTTCTGGTTTGTTTTTCTTACTTTTTTAGAGAGAGAATTTGCTCTCTTGCATTTCAAAAAAAATTGTTGTTTCAGGAGGTTGTCTGAGGGGCTTTACAAATAGCTTAGAAAAGAAGAGAAGAGAAAGGCAAGAGAGAAAGGGAAAAAGTGAAAGTGAAGTTGCTCAGTTGTGTCCGACTCTTTGTGACCCCATGGACGGTAGCCTTGCCAATTCTTTCCCCAAGAAAGGGAAAGATATACCCAAGTGAATGCAGAGTTCCAAGGGGAGAATACCAAGGAGAGATAAGAAGGCCTTCTTAAATGAACAATTCAAAGAAACAGGGAAAACAATAGAATGAGAAACACTAGATCTCTTCAAGAAAACTGGAGATACCAAGGTAACATTTCACGCAAAGATGGGCCCAATAAAGGACAGAAATAGTACAGACCTAACAGAAGCAGCAGAGATGAAGAACAGATGGCAAGAATACATAGAAGAGCTAAAGAAAACATCTCAATGACCCCGATAATCACAATGGTGTGATCCCTCACCCAGAGTCAAACACCCTGGAGTGTGAAGCCAAGTGGGCCTTAGGAAGCACCACTACAAACAGCTGTTAGAGGTGACAGAATTCCAGCTGAGCTCTTTAAAATCCTGAAAGATGATGCTGTTAAAGTGCTGTACTCAGTATGCCAGTCAATTTGAAAACCTTAGCAGTGGCCATAGAACTGAAAAAGATCACTTTTTATTCCGGTCCCAAATAAAGGCAGTGTCAAAGAATGTTCAAACTATTGTACAATTGTGCTCATCTCGTAGGCTAGCAAAGTTATGCTTAAAATTCTTCAAGCTAGGCTTCAGCAGTATGTGAACTGAGAACTTCCAGATGTAAAGGCTAGATTCAGAAAAGGCAGAACTTGAGATCAAATTGCCAACATCTGTTTGATCACAGGGAAACAAGGGAATTCCAGAAAGACACCTAGTTCTACTTCATTGACTACACTAAATTCTTTGACTGTGTGGATCACAACAAACTGAGGACAATTCTTAAAGAGACGGGAATACCAGACCACCTTACCAGTCTCCTGAGAAACCTGTGTGTGATTTAAGAAGAGAACCAGACACTGAACAACAGACTGGTTCCCAGTAGGAAAAGGAGAACGTCAAGGGTGTATAGTGTCATCCTGCTTATTTACATTATATGCAGAGTACATCATGCAAAATTCTGGGCTGGATGAAGCACAAGCTGGAATCAAGATTGCCAAGAGAAGTATCAATAACCTCAGATATGCAGATGATACCACTCTAATGGCAGAAAGTGTAAAAGAACTAAAGAGCCTCTCAATGAAGGTGAAAAAGCTGGCTCAAAACTCAACATTCAGAAAACTAAGATCATGGCATCTGGTCCCAGCACGTCATGGAAAATAGCAGGGGGGAAAGAATAAGCAGGGACAGATTTTATTTTCTTGGTTCCAAAGCACTGCAGATGGTGACTGCAGCCATGAAATTAAAAAACAACAACAACAACAAAGAAACAAAATCACTAGCTCCTTAGAAGGAGAGTGACGAGAAACCTAGACAGTATATTAAAAAGCAGAGACATCGCTTGTCGACATAGGTGTGTAGAGTCAAAGCTAGGTATGGATGCGAGTGTTGGACCATAAAGAAGGCTGACCACTGAAGAACTGGTACGTTCAAATTGTGGTGCTGGAGAAGACTCCTGAAAAGTCCCTTGGAAAGCAAAGAGACTAGTCAGTCCTAAAGGATATCAACTCTGAATACTCATTGGAAGGACTGATGCTGAAGCTGAAGCTCCAATACTTTGGCCACCTGGCTCATTGGAAGAGACTTTGATGCTGGGAAAGATTGAAGGCAAAAGGAGGAGGGTGGGGCAGAGGGTGAGATGGTTAGATAGCATGACTGACTCAATGGACATGAATCTGAGCAAATTCCGGGAGATAGTGGAGGACAGGGGAGCCTGGAATGCTGCAGCCCATGGGGTCACACAAAGTCAGAGATGACTTCGTCACCAAATACTAACAACGGAATTGTAGAACTGACCTTTTATAGATGGATGGCCCAATATATCAATGTTATTTATTAACTATACAATTTTGCTGTATGGGCAGACTTAACATTAAAATACCCTTCCTAAAATTTAATCTGTATGTGTAATTCAGATTCCATCAAAGGCACATTTTTTTTTAATTGGTTGATACTTCCAGTGCCATGCTGAATGGAAGCAGTCGTGGGAAATATACTCGAATTTATCTTTTATTCACTGAGGGAAGAACTATAAGTCCTCATAGCAACAAATGAGGCCTCTTTATATAAATTCTCACAATAATTAAATACTTTCCATATTTTCTCTGTTGCAATGTCAACATTTCACATTTGGTATTCGATTTTTTATTCTCTCAACTTCATTCTTCAAAATAAACTCTAAATCACTTTTCCAGTTCTTAAAGAGTGGATTTTTCTAAACATGTTTCAAATCATCATACTGTGCATCTTAAGGTGACTTACACTATGGTAAATGTCAATGAAATCTCAAGAAAGCAGAGAAAAGCATCAGCACCAGACATCAGTTTAAAGATGAGAACTTGAAGCTCTTCCCTCAATGATTTAAAAAAATCCAAGTATATTTCCCATGACTACATCTATTCAGCATGGCACTGGAGGTATCAACCAAAAAATAAAATGTCTTTGGTGGAATTTGAATTAAATATACAGATTAAATTTTAGGAAGGGTATTTTAGTGTTAAGTCTGACAATACAGCTATATTTTCAGTCATTTTTAGGGCAGTTTGGGTCAAGGAATGTATGGGACTTACAGACCCTCATTTAATTCTTCCCTGCCTAAGAAAAGCCAATTATTCCAATGCCACATACTGAACAAATATTTGATTAGCCAATGGTTGCAATAAATTTCTGTAGGATATGATACAATCTTATACACATCAGGATTATGCTAAGTATTGTATGTACAGATGTATATTATGTGAATATCTCATAGTGCTGCCCTTACTACACTTAATTCAAATAGTATATAGAAATGTAACTACTTTTAGATATGAACTTTAGATTAATACGCCACTTCCTAAATTGTTTTAAAACACTGGCATCTGTTTGGATTGCTGTACAAACTCTAAATTAATTTGAAAAGAATCTATATCTTATAATAGCCAATCTTGCCTTCTAGAAACACGGCTGGTATATTTTCACTTACTTAAAGTTTCATTTACTTAATTTATTTTCACTTACTTAAAGTTTTAAATTCTGAGTACAGTTCTAATTTTTTAAATACTGATCAACAGGCCTCAGTCCTGGAAGTACAGAAGAACCTCGTAAGGAGATTCTAACAAATGTACCTGGAAGCCATCCCCAAGATTTTGATTTTATGAGACTGAGAGAGAGCCCGAAATGCTGACTTAGAAATAGACACAGATGAATAAATCTATATAATCTAACTTTCTTCAACACTGATGTTTATTATAGTGATTTTTTTGGTTTATATAAATGGTTTTTATGTAATCTATAGGAAATGATAATTTCAATTATGATTGTCTTATTGCATTGACTTACAGAGTAATATTAAATAGGAAATTTTTTGATGATTTTAATTATAATATCACAAACTTTCACAGTTTTATAAAGAATTATGTTGGCAAGTAAATTGTCTGTAAATGTGTATATAAGACATGATGTATTATTTCTGGCATTCTAAAATATCTATGAAGAAAGTTAAATTGGATGTGCAAATGACATTCGAAGGGTAAACAGTATGTATTTTAAACGTTACTTAATTTTGAAAAGCAAAATAAACAACAATTTATATAACTGCACCATTTTAAGGAGTTCTAGAAAACAGCATATTAAAATTGGAATACTGGCTTAGAACTTATTTCCTTGTTAACTGCAGCATTTTGTAAAAACAGTAAATTTCTATACAGACACAAAGCAGATTTGATGACTACAATGAATATTCCATATGTAATGGCCCTACAGATGATGACTTATATGTTACATTCAAGGTTATTAACATGAACTTCAGTACGAAAATAAATGACCTGATCAAGTTTGGCAGCCAGAATTGAAGATTATTGTTTAATATCATCTTGTCATTCCAAATAATTATAATATATGTGAGGAAGGCTGAAAATTCTCAACTTAGTCCTGTCAACAACATTAATTATTTGACAGAACTAATTATTTTGAGGAAAAAAATCTGCTCAGCGAGGATCGCAGTTGCACTGTGACATGAGATGATGACTTATATGTTACATTCAAGGTTATTAACATGAACTTCAGTACGAAAATAAATGACCTGATCAAGTTTGGCAGCCAGAATTGAAGATTATTGTTTAATATCATCTTGTCATTCCAAATAATTATAATATATGTGAGGAAGGCTGAAAATTCTCAACTTAGTCCTGTCAACAACATTAATTATTTGACAGAACTAATTATTTTGAGGAAAAAAATCTGCTCAGCGAGGATCGCAGTTGCACTGTGACATGCAGACCTCGCTCCCAGGCCACGCTGTCAGAACCCTAGCATCGCATTTAATTTTCATTAGTGAGGCAGTCATCATTTTAATACGATTACAAAGTGTTGTAAAATGTTCTTTTTTATGAAAAGCAATTAATTTTCATTTAGTAATATTTTGGATGCCAAGTATTTAGAAGTGACTCCTCAGAAGGCAGTTTTCCTACAAAAACCCGAATTAATCCCCAAATCAGTATTGGACTGAAGATAAAGACAAACCAAGCAAAGCATGAAGACCAGGATTTTAACTGCTATCATTAACACCACATTATTTTGAATATTTCCATTCATATCAGGACATCAATAACAAAAAGAACTTTTCTAGTTCTAGCACTACAGGAAAAGGCATTAAACAGCAGCACTTAAAAATAGTTACTTAAAAAACTATATATACCTACATATATATGAATGAAGTAAGCGTGTGTAAATGCTTTTTTCATCAGATTTGATTACATGCTGATTATAGATGTAATAAGTTATCCAGCCTTGATTATCAGTAAAGTTTACCAGATGGCATGAAGTAAAAGGCCAGAAAAAGGCTGCAAAATAAACACTGCAGCTCTGAACGTCACTGAAAAACAACCACTTGCAATAGTTGGAAAATTGCATTTTAAAAAACCATATTTCAGCTTTATAGTTAGTGTTCCATATATGATGTTAAATTTATACTGCTTCAGATTATATTGGCTATAGAAAATAATTTACAAATCAGCTTGTCTATAAACTCTCAAACAAGAGATAGGTTTTTGCTCAAGAAATGCCAGTGAGTTTAATGACCCTTCAATTAAGTACCCAAAGTTAGATCTCGCTGAGAAGGTAAGGAAGCACCATCATTTTTTTCTTGATTGACTCTACCTTGCCTGAGAGTTCCCTAAATTAAACTGTAAAAGTATAAGACAACAGGTCTCCACCATCTGTGATCGATGCTTAAAAAAACACAACTGCCTAGCTGGTTGAAAGGTAGTAAAACAGGTAAATAAAGTTTAGATAAAAAACTGTCAATTGACTGATGAACAGATAAAGAAGACGTGAGATATATGTATCTCACAATTCACTAACTTAATACACACCACACACACACACATATATATGTAAACATATATGTGGTATACATGTAGGAAATGACAGAAGATGAGATGGTTGGATGGCATCACCGACCTGATGGACATGACTTTGAGCAAGCTTCAGGAGTTGGTGATGGACAGGGAAGCTTGGCGTGCTGCAGTTCAGGGGGTTGCAAAGAGTCAGGCATGACTGAGTGACTGATTTGAACTGAACTGAACTGAAATGAATCGTGTCCAACTCTTTGCAACCCCACGGACTGCAGCATGCCAGGCCTCCCTTTCCATCACCAACTCCCTGAGTTTACCCAAACTCATGTCCATTAGAGTCGGTGATGCCATCCAACCAACTCATCCTCTGTCATCCCCTTCTCTTCCTGCCTTCAATCTTTCCCAGCATCAGGGTCTTTTCAAATGAGTCAGCTCTTCGCATCAGGTGGCCAAAGTATTGGAGTTTCAGCTTCAATATCAGTCCTTCCAATGAACACTCAGGACTGATCTCCTTTAGGAAGGGCTGGTCGGCTCTCCTTACCATCCAAGGGACTCTCAAGAGTCTTCTCCAACACCACAGTTCAAAAGCATCAATTCTTTGGCACTCAGCTTTCTTCATAGTCCAACTCTCACATCCATACATGACCACTGGAAAAACCATAGCCTTGACTAGACGGACCTTTGCTGGCAAAGCAATGGTCTGCTTTTTAATATGCTGTCTATATACACAGTGGACTATTACTAAGCCACAAAAATAATGAAATAATGCTATTTGCAGCAACATGGACCTAGAGATTATCATACCAAATGAAGTAAGCCAGACAAAGAAAAATATCATAGTATATTGATCGTTTATATGTGGAATCTTAAAAAAGGATACAAATGAACTTATTTATAAAACAGAAATCGACTCACAGAAATAGAAAACAAATTTCTGGTTACAAAAGGGAGGGAGGAGAGAGATAAATTAAGAGTTTGGGATTAACAGCTACACACTGCTATATATATAAATAGAAAATCAATAAGGACCTACTTATAGCACAGGGAACTTTACTGAATATCTTGGAATAAACTATACTGGAAGAAAACATAAAAATTACATATATATATATAACTTTATACCTGAAACTAACACATTGTAAAGTTACTATATTTTAATAGAAGTTTAAAAATAATTTTCAGATCTTATTAATGATTTCCAATGTTTCTCATTTTGGTTTTTTCAGCTTTACAGAAGTAATATGGGCAAGTAAAAATTATATATATTTAAGGTGTGCCAGTTGATTTTTTAACATATGTAAACACTGTGAAATGATCTCACATAAAGAGTCTTAAATAGTCAAATTCATAAGAGCAGGGAGTGGAAGTGTTATTTTCAGTGCTGGAGGGAGGGGGAAAGGGAGAGACGTTTTCCAAATAGTGCAAAGTTTCAGTTCTATGGAAGTCCTGAAGACCCAAAGAACAGGGGATGCTGCAGCGAACAATAATGTGTGTATACACCTGAGGTTTGCTCAAGCGCAGATAAGCATTCTGGTGAGGACGTGTGCTTGGTGGTGGAGAAAGATAAAGCTATGAGGCGATGGATATGGCATGCTAGCGCATGATGGTGGGAAACATTTTGTTTAAGGTTTGCTAAGATTTGCTAAGACTTAGTATTTACTCCTATTTCCCCCAAATCAGTATTTTATTGATAACAAGGAAGAACATGAGCTTGAAAAGCAATTTTAAAAATTCATTATAAGCTCTTCCACCACAATATAAGCTACTTAAGAAAGATGGCTGCATATTCTCAGTATTGTATTTCTACTTTTTATTCACAAGACTATTTCAGTAGTAAACACTTAATAAAGTTTTGCCTAATGAA
>SJYC01086287.1:0-12349 GCA_006408675.1 Madoqua kirkii | reverse complement strand
AGGCATGACTGAGTGACTGATTTGAACTGAACTGAACTGAAATGAATCGTGTCCAACTCTTTGCAACCCCACGGACTGCAGCATGCCAGGCCTCCCTTTCCATCACCAACTCCCTGAGTTTACCCAAACTCATGTCCATTAGAGTCGGTGATGCCATCCAACCAACTCATCCTCTGTCATCCCCTTCTCTTCCTGCCTTCAATCTTTCCCAGCATCAGGGTCTTTTCAAATGAGTCAGCTCTTCGCATCAGGTGGCCAAAGTATTGGAGTTTCAGCTTCAATATCAGTCCTTCCAATGAACACTCAGGACTGATCTCCTTTAGGAAGGGCTGGTCGGCTCTCCTTACCATCCAAGGGACTCTCAAGAGTCTTCTCCAACACCACAGTTCAAAAGCATCAATTCTTTGGCACTCAGCTTTCTTCATAGTCCAACTCTCACATCCATACATGACCACTGGAAAAACCATAGCCTTGACTAGACGGACCTTTGCTGGCAAAGCAATGGTCTGCTTTTTAATATGCTGTCTATATACACAGTGGACTATTACTAAGCCACAAAAATAATGAAATAATGCTATTTGCAGCAACATGGACCTAGAGATTATCATACCAAATGAAGTAAGCCAGACAAAGAAAAATATCATAGTATATTGATCGTTTATATGTGGAATCTTAAAAAAGGATACAAATGAACTTATTTATAAAACAGAAATCGACTCACAGAAATAGAAAACAAATTTCTGGTTACAAAAGGGAGGGAGGAGAGAGATAAATTAAGAGTTTGGGATTAACAGCTACACACTGCTATATATATAAATAGAAAATCAATAAGGACCTACTTATAGCACAGGGAACTTTACTGAATATCTTGGAATAAACTATACTGGAAGAAAACATAAAAATTACATATATATATATAACTTTATACCTGAAACTAACACATTGTAAAGTTACTATATTTTAATAGAAGTTTAAAAATAATTTTCAGATCTTATTAATGATTTCCAATGTTTCTCATTTTGGTTTTTTCAGCTTTACAGAAGTAATATGGGCAAGTAAAAATTATATATATTTAAGGTGTGCCAGTTGATTTTTTAACATATGTAAACACTGTGAAATGATCTCACATAAAGAGTCTTAAATAGTCAAATTCATAAGAGCAGGGAGTGGAAGTGTTATTTTCAGTGCTGGAGGGAGGGGGAAAGGGAGAGACGTTTTCCAAATAGTGCAAAGTTTCAGTTCTATGGAAGTCCTGAAGACCCAAAGAACAGGGGATGCTGCAGCGAACAATAATGTGTGTATACACCTGAGGTTTGCTCAAGCGCAGATAAGCATTCTGGTGAGGACGTGTGCTTGGTGGTGGAGAAAGATAAAGCTATGAGGCGATGGATATGGCATGCTAGCGCATGATGGTGGGAAACATTTTGTTTAAGGTTTACTAAGATTTGCTAAGACTTAGTATTTACTCCTATTTCCCCCAAATCAGTATTTTATTGATAACAAGGAAGAACATGAGCTTGAAAAGCAATTTTAAAAATTCATTATAAGCTCTTCCACCACAATATAAGCTACTTAAGAAAGTGGCTGCATATTCTCAGTATTGTATTTCTACTTTTTATTCACAAGACTATTTCAGTAGTAAACACTTAATAAAGTTTTGCCTAATGAAACATGTCTTAAGACAGCATGAAAGAGAAAAGTATCAGCAAAAAGTCTTTTATATCCTGAATAAACAGGAGTTCTCCAATCATAGTTAGGTGAAAGCACACACACACACAAAATCTATGAATATAATTATCATGCTGGATATTATTTGGACTTGCTCCTTATGGAATCATAAAGAAAGCATTTCAACTTAATATGTTGAAAAGTATGTAATCATCATCCTGTTCTTCCTAAAAGAATATATTAGAAAAAAGTCATTTCATTGGGATATGAATAAGAACAAAACATATACAGAGCTCTATGGAAGCTTTGAAGATTGAACTTAAATGTATATCAATTCAAGCATCGCCTACATCCCTCACTAGAGGTTAAAAGTCCTGTTAATGGGCAGCTTCAATACTAGGAAGGTTAGAAGTACATACTTCTATCTAGCATTGAGTGCTTTATTCAAGGTGCCATGTTAAAAAATCCTAAAAGAGATCCATTAGTAGTTGTAATGAGGCATTTTAGTCAAAGTAAGTAATTAATGGAATTATGAATAATGGTTATTATTCAATCCAATCACAGAGAATGACACTGAATATAAAAAGAAGGACTTGATATTGCTTAATAGAGTGGTTAGAATTTTGAAGAGCTAATCACATAATGGAAATAATATCCTAGGGTGATGACGCTCAGTCTACAAAATGCAAACTCAAGAGAGCTTATTCGTTTGGAATATGAAGCTCTTTTATGAATTTCCAGTGTATAAACCTGGGTATTATATTAGCTTCTACAGGACATGTGATAATCGTGTTGCTCTCCATGATTAATAATTACAGTAAAGTTACATTGACTTCCAGAAAATAGGAATGAGATAGTTTCTTTACTGCTGCTGCTAAGTCGTTTCAGTCATGTTCGACACTGTGCAACCCCACAGATGGCAGCCCACCAGGCTCCCCCATCCCTGGGATTCTCCAGGCAAGAGAGCTGGAGTGGGTGCCATTTCCTTCTCCAGTTTCTTTACTACACAAAAATCAAATCAAACTTAAAAGGCATTCATTTCTTCTTCTGAAGTTGATTTCCTCTTTTTAATTATTACTTAGATGAAAGAAAACACTGTTAATAATGTACACAGTGTTTTTTCCTATGTATACAGTCTTAAGTGTCTAGTATATCATGAAAGGGGAGAAAGTTAACTTTCTTACCCAAAGGTCACTCTTTCCATTCTGCACGTATGTACAAGCTAGGAAGCAGGAGTTCATTCGGCACCGTGATTGTGTGTCATCTAATAGACTGCAGTGCCAGCAGGTGCAGGCAGCATGAGGTGAAGGTAGTGACCCACACTGCTCCCTGGCTGAGAGAACACGGTCAGCAGGCTGACTCAGGCACAGGCTGACTCAGGAGGCTCCGCAAGCTCCCTTCTCTAGTGCCTTCTCCACACAGACGTGTGAATACAGGTCACGAGGACCTGCTTCTATGCCACGCCGCGGAGCTGGCCAGTTCTCTGCCTATTCTCGGAGGGCAGGAGGACCCTAAGATCTGGATGAAGGTTTTAATGGGCAGGAAGAGGTCCCTCACTAGACCACTACTATCACAAGCCCAGATGGTGTCAAGATCCAGTTTTTCCAGAGTTTGAATTAGAAAAGTAAGTGTTCCAGCAGCTATTAAGGCACATTTGGGTTCTCCATTATTCTTCATCTATGTAGCCTCACTGGGAATTTCAGTAAGAAGGAGAGGAGGATTTTCTTTTTTTTCTTTTTTTCGTTTTTGATTTAGAGGCCATAATACCATGGGAAAAACGTCAAAAGTGCCCTAATATTATACTGATTACTTATAATAAACACTAAAACATGGGAGAACGTTGAAGACAAATGACAATTACATTCCTCTGGATCTGACTGTGGATTTATGTGTTCTTGGAAAGTTAAGTCAGGGCTTAACTGTATGTACCTAACTGTACACATATATATTTGTCTAACTATATATATGTATGTGTGTGTGTGTGTGTATGTATCTATAGTTAAGTTAGTTAAGTATTGCATCTAACTGTATGCATATATAGTTATCTACATACACAAACACATGTAAATACAGCTAGATACACAGAGATATACCTAGATAAATACTCCCAGATACCATATAGGATGATAGTCATGCCTCGAAAGGGTCTGAGTGTGCACTCAGTAGCTTCCTTTGCTTGGGCCAGTGAAGGCATGGTTATGAGCTGACGGTCACTTAGAGGTGAGCATCTAAGGACGCCTGAAGCGGCAGTGACCTGCTAACCCCGTCACGCTTCCCTTGAGGGATCCTACAGGATTCCACACGTGCTTACCCAGCGCAACCTGAGCACCTAGTGGCGGTACCGACAGGTCTGCCCACTGCGGACCGTGACTGTCTCTGGTATCCCATATAGAACAGTCCTTTCACTACCTTGCTGTTTTACATGGAAAAGAGGCTGGCGTCTAAACGGCCCGTAACACTATGCTTAAACTCAAAGTTACAAACTATAAGGAATCATAAATTCAGAATAGTCTTCCTTTGTGCTGACATTAGTATTCTTGCCTGGAAACTCCCACGGACAGAGGCGCCTGGGCGGCTGACTGCAGCCCGTGGGGTCGAGAGGTCGGGCGCAGATGAGACTGGGCGCAGCGCCGCGGCCTGTGGTCTGCAGCGACCTGTCCTCATCGCTCCCCCTTCCGAGGAGCCGCCCTGTGCATTCACTTCTATTCATACTGTGAAAAGGAGCCAAAAGCAGAAAGAAGAGAAAACCTAAAACTCTTTAATTTTAAGGTTGTAAACGGTAAGACAAGGAAAGGTGAGTACCTACCTAAAGATTTCAGAGTAGAGAGAAATAGAGATGAGAGGTCCATAAGACAGTTAAAAACTTTTGAATACCTTGTGCTTTATCTAACTAACTTACCTGTTCCTACGCCAGGTAAAAATGGAAAATGATGAAATTTCATGATTTCATATCATTGTATTTCTTTAAAAGATCAGCATCTAATGGATAGTTTTAAAATATTAAAGAATAAAAGCACTAAAAACAGAAAATAAAAACTTAGAGAGTCTCAAACGAGCCATTACAAACTCAGTATGACACTTTTTAAACTGACGTCTCAGACTTTCTTACATGTCTCCGACCCTGCACTAGTTATTGTAAAAGGAAAATCCATGTACCACTGTAGGCACATCTAAAGATACATAAAGTATTCACCATTTGCTAATTTGCAGGTGATTTTTTTAATAGAAAAATTTTCCCCAAGGAAGAGCTAAAGTGAAGATCTTAGTCTTTACTGTGTATATCAAAGGTTAATGTATGTTTCGTCCGCTCCAGTTGGTGCTGTGGTATGGAAAATATATAATACTGGGATGCTTCTGAGCGTTTATACTCTATTAAAGGGCAAATACAACTGTAAATACAAATATAACTGTAACACAAGAAACTATTATGTGTGATGCCTTGTCAAAGATGTATTCATTCACTTTGTAATGTGTACCCATTTGTATTATAGATATTCATAGTAGGTAAGAATACCATCTTCTGTGGTATCCAGCATACTTTAGGAAGCTTGAGGCATTTTGATGGTTAGTTAAAGAGAGAGGTTTTCAGCAGATTAAAAAAACATGAATAGCTTCATAGAATATTCAGTTTGCTTTAGGCACTGCATACATATAAAAGCAGTTTGGAGATCTGCTGAAAAGACAAATTAAGGTCAGAATGTAGAGATTTTGAATGCTAAGCAAAGGAGTTTAAATGTAATTTAGAGAGCAAAGAGGATTTATTGAAGCATTTGTTTGTTTTTTTGGAGCAGAGATATAAAATAGTTATCTAAATATTTGCAAAAAATATTTTCTAATCAAATCTCTTTTAAAAGCTCTGCTTTAAATTATACTATTGAATTATATAAATGGATTTCTTCTAAGAGCAGGAATTATCGTACTGGGTTTGGGATGAAAAGTAATTGTGATTATATATCATTTATTTTTTTAAACCATGGGTCTGAATTACATTCACATTGAATTTAAATAGAAGAAACAGAAAAGAAGTGGAAAAAAGCCTCATCACATTACGTAACATATTTGAATCTTTCATTCTCTCAAATAAAGTTTTGTTATTGTCAACTGGCAATGTACCAAATAACTTAGTTATTTATTGTTCTAAGTGAGATACTGATTCTATAATTATTGTATGGCTTCTAAGAAATTTGTATGAAAAATTTTGCCTTTAAAACTAGGATAGCACAAATTGCCGTTCACCTACTAATTTCCATACCAAAAGGTACAATGACAAGTATCTAGGGAGTAAGAATAAAGGGCTGGCTCTAATCCACCAGTAGAAATATAAGACTAGAAAGGAATCTGTAAGAGTTATAAGGCTCCTTGCTTCTTAAGATAGGGATTGATTCTGTAGCATCAATGAACAATCATTTTCAGAAAATTACAAGACAGTTCTTAGAATAGTCAAAATCCAGAACCCTGACATCACCAAATGCTGATGAGGGTGTGGAGCATCAGGAGTTCTCATTTACCGCTGGTGGGAGTGGCAATGCTGCTGTCATTATGGAAGGTAGTTCAGTGGTGTCTTACAAACTAAACGTTGTCGTTACTGTGGTTCAGTCACTCAGTTGTGTCTGACTCTTTGTGACCTCGTGGACTGTAGCGTGCAAGGCTCCTCTGTCCTCCTCTATCGCCCAGAGTTTGCTCAAGTCTATGTCCACTGAGTCAGCGATGCCACCCACCCATCTCATAGTAACTGCCCTCCACTTCTCCCCAATAGCATCTGAGGGGCTTATCTTCCAGAGTCATATTGTTTTGCCTTTTCATACTGTTCATGGGGTGCTCTAAGCAAGGATACTTCAGGGAGCTGCCATTTCCTCCACCAGTGGACCTCGCTTTGTCAGAACTCTTCCCTATGACCCGTCTGTCTTGGGTGGCCCTGCATGGCGTGGCTCATAGCTTCACTGAGTTACACAAGGCCTTTTGTCATGACAGTGCTGTGATCTATGAAGAGAAAAACTAAACATACACTTACTGTAGTCAGCCATCACTTTCCCTGATATTTACCCAAAGGAGCTAAATATCTATATCCACACAAAAACTTTCACCTGGATATTTATAGCAGTTTCACTCATAACTGCCAGTCTTAGAAGGAACCAATGTCTTTAGTAGGAAAGTGGTAATAAACTCTAGTACATCCAAATGATGAAATGTTATTCAACATTAAAAAGAAATGCACTATTCCAGCTACGAAAAGACCTGGAGAAACCATAAATACATAGTATTAAGTGAAAGAGGTGACTCATGGGAAAAGATCCCGATGCTCAGAAAGACTGAGGGCAGGAGGAGAAGGGAGCGACAGAGGATGAGATGGTTGGACAGCATCACCAACTCAATGGACATGAGTTTGAGCAAATTTGGGGAGATGGTGAAGAGCAGGGAAGCCAGGCGTGCTGCAGTCCATGGGTTCGCAAAGAGCTGGACATGACTTAGCAACTAAACAATGAGTGGGAGAAGTCATTCTAAACAAGCTACATCCAACTATATGATAATCCAGAAAAGGCAAAACTATAGATACAATAAACAATAAATACCCGGTCCCAGTTATTAGAGGCTGGGAAGATGGTGAATAGACCAAGGACATATAGGGCAGCAACAATATCTCTATGATACTAAAATGATAGCTCAATGTCATAGCTTATTATTCCACATCCATAGAATGCACACCACCAAGAGTGAACCAACTATGGATCTGGGTAATTTCAATGCAAAAATGCAGGTTCACCAGTGGTAACAAGTTGTTTGGGGGCTAGGGTATATGGAAAATATCTCTATCTTTCTCTCAGTTCTCTTGCGAATCTAAAACTTCTCTAAAATTATCAGTAAGGGTCTGTACGATTGATTTAAATAATAGATTAACTACTTATTTTATGACATTCCAGTTCATTTTCAAAAAAAATTACTTGGTAGTAGAAAGATTTGTCCTGGAGCTTTCGTCTTTAATTTTTGTCAAAGCATTAAGAAACACTGAGAAAATGTTAGGGCCACTTTTCAGAGCCCCCTACTCCACAGGTTGAATTAACAAACTCTCCTGAGAGAGGTTAGGACTCACAGAGGGCTGGCTCTGTCTGTGGGAGGATTTGCACTCTGCCAGGTACAGGGAGAGGGAATGGCTTGTCTGTGGACCATGCTGAAGCAGCGTGGTGGTGAAGCTTCCACTCTCCGGGCCCCGGGGCTGGGCTGCCGCAATCTAGACGCATTGTCTTGATAGCCTAGGGGCACAGTGGCCCTGAACTGGCGCCGTGCACACCCCACATGGCCAGACCAGGCAGCTCACGTCTCGAAAGGAGCACCTACTAAGTCTCCCTGGCTCAGTAAGACCTGCTTCGAAAGCTGTCCAAGTAGGCTGACTCCTGCTTTATCCCTGCATCTAAAACTTGGTCTTGAGACCATAAAGAATTGGGATCTAAGAGTCTTCTCAATGGAGGATAGGGAGCTTCAGAGCTGATACATAGCCAGCCAGCAGAAGACACTGTTGCCCCTCACTTCACCTGCTGGTTTGTTTTCTCTTGAGACTTTCCACTAACTTGACCTGCTCCAAGCTTCACCAAAGACATGAGAAGATAAAAGAGAGTCATTTGTTTGTTTTTTTGGAGCAGAGATATAAAATAGTTATCTAAATATTTGCAAAAAATATTTTCTAATCAAATCTCTTTTAAAAGCTCTGCTTTAAATTATACTATTGAATTATATAAATGGATTTCTTCTAAGAGCAGGAATTATCGTACTGGGTTTGGGATGAAAAGTAATTGTGATTATATATCATTTATTTTTTTAAACCATGGGTCTGAATTACATTCACATTGAATTTAAATAGAAGAAACAGAAAAGAAGTGGAAAAAAGCCTCATCACATTACATAACATATTTGAATCTTTCATTCTCTCAAATAAAGTTTTGTTATTGTCAACTGGCAATGTACCAAATAACTTAGTTATTTATTGTTCTAAGTGAGATACTGATTCTATAATTATTGTATGGCTTCTAAGAAATTTGTATGAAAAATTTTGCCTTTAAAACTAGGATAGCACAAATTGCCGTTCACCTACTAATTTCCATACCAAAAGGTACAATGACAAGTATCTAGGGAGTAAGAATAAAGGGCTGGCTCTAATCCACCAGTAGAAATATAAGACTAGAAAGGAATCTGTAAGAGTTATAAGGCTCCTTGCTTCTTAAGATAGGGATTGATTCTGTAGCATCAATGAACAATCATTTTCAGAAAATTACAAGACAGTTCTTAGAATAGTCAAAATCCAGAACCCTGACATCACCAAATGCTGATGAGGGTGTGGAGCATCAGGAGTTCTCATTTACCGCTGGTGGGAGTGGCAATGCTGCTGTCATTATGGAAGGTAGTTCAGTGGTGTCTTACAAACTAAACGTTGTCGTTACTGTGGTTCAGTCACTCAGTTGTGTCTGACTCTTTGTGACCTCGTGGACTGTAGCGTGCAAGGCTCCTCTGTCCTCCTCTATCGCCCAGAGTTTGCTCAAGTCTATGTCCACTGAGTCAGCGATGCCACCCACCCATCTCATAGTAACTGCCCTCCACTTCTCCCCAATAGCATCTGAGGGGCTTATCTTCCAGAGTCATATTGTTTTGCCTTTTCATACTGTTCATGGGGTGCTCTAAGCAAGGATACTTCAGGGAGCTGCCATTTCCTCCACCAGTGGACCTCGCTTTGTCAGAACTCTTCCCTATGACCCGTCTGTCTTGGGTGGCCCTGCATGGCGTGGCTCATAGCTTCACTGAGTTACACAAGGCCTTTTGTCATGACAGTGCTGTGATCTATGAAGAGAAAAACTAAACATACACTTACTGTAGTCAGCCATCACTTTCCCTGATATTTACCCAAAGGAGCTAAATATCTATATCCACACAAAAACTTTCACCTGGATATTTATAGCAGTTTCACTCATAACTGCCAGTCTTAGAAGGAACCAATGTCTTTAGTAGGAAAGTGGTAATAAACTCTAGTACATCCAAATGATGAAATGTTATTCAACATTAAAAAGAAATGCACTATTCCAGCTACGAAAAGACCTGGAGAAACCATAAATACATAGTATTAAGTGAAAGAGGTGACTCATGGGAAAAGATCCCGATGCTCAGAAAGACTGAGGGCAGGAGGAGAAGGGAGCGACAGAGGATGAGATGGTTGGACAGCATCACCAACTCAATGGACATGAGTTTGAGCAAATTTGGGGAGATGGTGAAGAGCAGGGAAGCCAGGCGTGCTGCAGTCCATGGGTTCGCAAAGAGCTGGACATGACTTAGCAACTAAACAATGAGTGGGAGAAGTCATTCTAAACAAGCTACATCCAACTATATGATAATCCAGAAAAGGCAAAACTATAGATACAATAAACAATAAATACCCGGTCCCAGTTATTAGAGGCTGGGAAGATGGTGAATAGACCAAGGACATATAGGGCAGCAACAATATCTCTATGATACTAAAATGATAGCTCAATGTCATAGCTTATTATTCCACATCCATAGAATGCACACCACCAAGGTGAACCAACTATGGATCTGGGTAATTTCAATGCAAAAATGCAGGTTCACCAGTGGTAACAAGTTGTTTGGGGGCTAGGGTATATGGAAAATATCTCTATCTTTCTCTCAGTTCTCTTGCGAATCTAAAACTTCTCTAAAATTATCAGTAAGGGTCTGTACGATTGATTTAAATAATAGATTAACTACTTATTTTATGACATTCCAGTTCATTTTCAAAAAAAATTACTTGGTAGTAGAAAGATTTGTCCTGGAGCTTTCGTCTTTAATTTTTGTCAAAGCATTAAGAAACACTGAGAAAATGTTAGGGCCACTTTTCAGAGCCCCCTACTCCACAGGTTGAATTAACAAACTCTCCTGAGAGAGGTTAGGACTCACAGAGGGCTGGCTCTGTCTGTGGGAGGATTTGCACTCTGCCAGGTACAGGGAGAGGGAATGGCTTGTCTGTGGACCATGCTGAAGCAGCGTGGTGGTGAAGCTTCCACTCTCCGGGCCCCGGGGCTGGGCTGCCGCAATCTAGACGCATTGTCTTGATAGCCTAGGGGCACAGTGGCCCTGAACTGGCGCCGTGCACACCCCACATGGCCAGACCAGGCAGCTCACGTCTCGAAAGGAGCACCTACTAAGTCTCCCTGGCTCAGTAAGACCTGCTTCGAAAGCTGTCCAAGTAGGCTGACTCCTGCTTTATCCCTGCATCTAAAACTTGGTCTTGAGACCATAAAGAATTGGGATCTAAGAGTCTTCTCAATGGAGGATAGGGAGCTTCAGAGCTGATACATAGCCAGCCAGCAGAAGACACTGTTGCCCCTCACTTCACCTGCTGGTTTGTTTTCTCTTGAGACTTTCCACTAACTTGACCTGCTCCAAGCTTCACCAAAGACATGAGAAGATAAAAGAGAGAAACGAAGCACCTCAGATCTCAGAGCGAGGGAAGGGGGGAACAGCACGAGAACAGATGGCTGCTAGGTTTCCCTGGTGGCCCAGACGGCAAAGAACCTGCCTGCAGTGGCGGAGACCCAGGTTCGATCCCTGGGTGGGGAAGATGCCCTGGAGAAGGTAACGGCACCCCCTCCAGTGTTCTTGCCTGGAGGATCCCATGGACAGAGGAGCCTGGTGGGCTGCCGTCTACGGGGTCACACAGAGACTCAACTGAGTGCCTTTTACTTCCACTTCACTTTCACAGTGACATCACTGCTCAACAAGAAAGAGCAATTTTCCCGAACAGGAAACGAAGGAAAGGAGAAAGGGAGGAAAGAAGATGAAAAAGGGAAGAAAGGAGGAAAGGCAAACCGTTTCTATAATTTTCCTTTCCAGAATGTCATATGCTTGGCACCGTATAGTATGTAACCATCTCAGATTGGTTTCTGTCACTTAGAATCATGCATTTAAGCTTCATCCCTGTCTTTTCATGGAAGAAAGAAAGGAGAAAGAAAAGAAAGAAGGAAAAGGAGCCCCCTAATGAGAAATTCAGCCTAAAGATGAGAACATCAGGAACTAAAAGGCAAAATATTGTTCACTCCTGGAAAGCAAAATATATTTTGAAACATAGAGAAAACACGCAAAAAGATAAAGATAGAGCCAGGGAAATATAATAACTAGGATGTTATTACAAAACTGGGAGAAAGAAAATGCAAACTCAAGTCATAGAAGAAGGAAAGATATTAAGTCATGGAGAAGCTGCTGCTGCTGCTAAGTCACTTCAGTCGTGTCTGACTCTTTGTGACCCCATAGTCAGCAGCCCACCAGGCTCCCCCATCCCTGGGACCCTCCAGGCAAGAACACTGGAGTGGTTGCCATTTCCTTCTCCAGTGTGTGCATACATGCTAAATTGCTTCAGTTGTGTCTGACTCTGTGCGACCCCATTGACAGCAGCCCACCAGTCTCCTCCATCCACGGAATTCTACAGGCAAAAATACTGGAGAAGCAACAGAAATTTAAGAAATAATAATACAAAAGTTCCCTAGTTTAAAGGAAGGTTTAATTCTGCATCACAAAAAGGCTAATCCCAAACAGAATTTTTAAAAATACACAATATATAGCTACATAAAGTGTCAGAGGAAGTTTTATGACTTCCAGACAAAAGAAAATTACAGGGAAATAGATAAAATAAGATTTTCTTACTTATATC
>SJYC01086279.1:0-38106 GCA_006408675.1 Madoqua kirkii | reverse complement strand
GCTTAATTTCATTACATTAATTATGCTTCTCGAGTCAAATTAAAGCCCCTATTTTCTCTTATTCTGTGCATCTTCTTCGAATCACAAATTATTACTTAATGTTCTTCTTTTCAGGACATGCCTGAATGAGAATCAATACACTTGGCACCATAAATTTGCACTTTGAGAAAAAATTTTCATCCAAGATTTGTAACATCTCTACCAATAACAGTGACGATGTGATGTCTATTCTAGATGTTTTTTAGAAAAGAGAATCACATCTCTTCTCACATACAGAAATAAATTTGAGTTACATCAAACTATAAATTGTGGTATCTGTGTCGGCTACTAAGCTCTAGTACAGAGTGAAATAATCACAGATTCCTAGAATCACAGAATCTGACACATCAAAAAATGTAAAAGCTTCCTTTTTTTCCACACTAGCTATTTTCCTTACTCTTAAACAGTGACGATGTGATGTCTATTCTAGATGTTTTTTAGAAAAGAGAATCACATCTCTTCTCACATACAGAAATAAATTTGAGTTACATCAAACTATAAATTGTGGTATCTGTGTCGGCTACTAAGCTCTAGTACAGAGTGAAATAATCACAGATTCCTAGAATCACAGAATCTGACACATCAAAAAATGTAAAAGCTTCCTTTTTTTCCACACTAGCTATTTTCCTTACTCTTCAAAGTTTCTCAGACTGAAAC
Organism: Madoqua kirkii; assembly: GCA_006408675.1. NCBI lineage: Eukaryota > Metazoa > Chordata > Mammalia > Artiodactyla > Bovidae > Madoqua > Madoqua kirkii. The sequence continues at coordinate 37,410 of SJYC01086279.1, read as the reverse complement.
ATTATTACATCCTTTAAAAGACTAATGCCGTTTTATTCCATCTAAAACCAATGGGTGCAAGTGAATAGGTCATGTTACATTTTTTAGAATAGTTGTATTAGTATCTTCAGAATATTAATGAAATTAATAAATATTCATTACTTTCTAGAGATATTATTACTTGAAATATTAGGAAAAAACTATACAAAATCAAAATATATATTGCCAGTTTGAGCAGATATTTTAACAAAATAAATATCAACAAAAATGAAATCTCAAATACACTTATTTTTCTTACCTGAAGAAAATTACCATGTTGAGAAACAATTCTATTACTATTAAACATTGATGCTTGTTTACATGGTACTAAATCCTTTAAGGTAAAATAACTAGCCATATGGATTCTATATTCAAATACTTCTCAGGGCTTTAAAAAGCTAGTTTAGTTCTCAGCTAAAAATCCATACAGACACAGGTTATTTCATACCTTCTACTTTGGGCCAAACTGTGTTTCTCCAAAAATTCAAATGTTAAAGTCCTAATCCCCAGGACTTCAGAGGGTGAGCGCACTTGGGGATGAGGTCTTTAAAGAGGTCTTTAAGTTAACATGAGGACAGGAAGGAGGACTCTGGTCCAGCGTGATTGGTGTCTTAACAGTTAGAAGAGGAGGTTAGGACACAGGCCTGTGCAGAAGAAGAGCCTGCGGAAGCGCAAGAGGAGACAGCCTGTCTACAAGCCAAGGAGAGGCGCCTCAGAGCAGCCGCTCGGCTGCGAGTCGGTCTGAGCGCCCTCCTGCCGCCTGAGGCACAGCTGTCCAAGTTTCAGGCCGCAGAGCCGGTGGGCCTCTTGCCAGGGCAGCCCTCCCGCCACACTAGTAGACCATTCTGCAGACTTCCTTTGAGAATAAGCGATGTCATGGAGGAGGACAACGGTGGCTCCCACTTACATACATCTGGTGTGAATATCACTGACTGTAAAAGTAGTTCTTGAATTTGAAAAAAAAAGTTGAAAAAAATTATACCCCGTGCATAAACATCATTCTATATTAGGTGTTATGTTTTTTAAAACAATACAAAATAAAATCGCTATTGTCTAAGACTTTACAATCAAAATACAGGAAAAAAAAAACAAACCCACATATGAAACAAAAGTAAATTCTGCACAGGCATACAGATGACCATCTGAGTGCCATAAGTTTTAAGTGCTGGATGTCTTATGAATGGCAATTCTAGGTGCATTTGCTGCTAGGCTGCAGAGAAAAGAAACACCTGTGTTTACAGACATATATATCTGTCTCCTGATGGAGTATACAAGAATGTCAAGGTTTCCAGATTTTTAACTTTAGAAAAAGATACACAGAAAGAAGTTTTTCTTACAAGATTGCCATAAGCACAGATTCCCATGCCACTAACTTATAGAAAGATAGGGATAAACATGGATGGAGTGATTATGGTACCTAACACATTGCTTATAATCATATATATATAATTTTATATACATATCATATACCTATTATATATTTCCCATATTAGTTTCCTAGAGTCCTATAAAGAAGATCACAAATTATCAATCGAGGTGGCTTAACACATCAGAAGTTCATTTTCTCACAGGTCTGTAGGCTGGAGGCCCCAAATCAACATGTCAACAGAGTCATTTTCCCTCTAACGCTCTGAGCAGTCTTCGTCTCTTTCTGGATTCTGAAGTTGGCCTAAAATCCTTTCTGTTCCTTTGTTGGGAGCTGCATAATTCTGTCTCTGTACTGTCTTCACACAGCGTTTTCTTCTGTATGTTTGCATCATCTTCTTATAAGGATACAAGTCAGGTTGGATTAGGGACTCACTCTATTCCAGTAAGACCTCATCGTAACCAATTACATCTGCAGAGACCCGTTCCCCAAATAAGGTCCCATTCTAAGGTCCTGGGGGTCAGGATGGTAGCATATTATTTCGGGAGACATAATGTCAAGCACGACTACAGAGGCAGATGGAGAGATGGAAGATACATAGATAGACAGATGGCGGGCATATCTGTTAGAGAAATTTACTGTGTTGTAGGTGGGGGGAGTCAGCACACGCAACTGCCAAGTGCGTCTTACGTTGATCTACGGAGTAAAGGCGTCTGGCTTCCAATGCTGTATAGTCGCCCCCTCTACCCGTCCCCACGTGTAAGCGGAAGTGGCCTGCACAGGCACACCTTACAAGGCTATTGTGAGGATAAACACTCAAGCCTGTGAATATGAGAAGGCTGTGGACACAGTGCTAAGCACGAAGCTAGCTGCCGTCACCCCACTCCTGCACTGCTGCTGAATTCTCCCTGCAATTATTTGTTGAGACCTGACAGAAGCCACGACAAGCTTCAAGGACTAAAGCAGCCAGAGCTACAATCACAGAAAAAGCCGGGTCACTGCCCAGAAGGAGCTGAGACCATCATCCCCCTGACCCTGAGACTCAGCCGGTCAGCACATTCCCTGCAGCCTGGTTAGAGCTAGTCCAGATAACACCAAAAGTCCCTTAAGCGAGCCCGCGTGCGCAAAAATAGCCAATTAATAGATGCCAAGAACCCCTTGCAACCACTCCGCCCTTGCCAACTCCCTATCTTTGTTCTAAGTCTATAAATACTCCTGTACTTCTGGGCTCGGGGCTCTCTGCCTCACTCCACTGCATTGGATGTGACAGAGGCCCTAGCTCGAGTTAGCAATAAACTCCCTTCTTGGTTTTGCATTGCCATGGTGGACTTGTTCTCTCAGTCTATTCAGAGACTTGGGCTTGGAGCGTAACATATTATGAGATGGATGTTAATGTCCTACTTTACTGAAAAGAAACTCATGCCCAAGCAGGTAAGCTAACAAGCCTGACATCACAGAGAAAGTAAATGTGACATCATGAAGCCCAGCAGAGTGACTCGGGAGCGACACACTGTGCAATTACACACGGCTTTGATGCTGTGGCAGGCACTGTCCCGTCTCATTGAGAAATACATGAAATTAACCCCAGGTATAAAAGAAACATGCTAGAGGAACATTCTCCTCACCGCCATAATCTGAAAGTTAGGAAGTAATTCATTCACATATTTTTACTTATTATATAGTATGAATCTATCTAGTAAGGAAATTTTAAAATAAATAATGCTCATAATATTTAAAAAAAGCTATTATACATAATTTTATTTAAAAATACATTTTTGTCTTGTGATGCATGATTTTATAAATAGCTTTTTATGTAATGACACTATTTTATGTAATTTTTACAAAACTACCTTGATTTTTTTATACCCTGAGAACTTTATAAAAAAATTAAAAAGCCCAAGTGTATTATTCGAGAGAAAGAAAAAATTGTATTTGAATTTTCGCTTCAAATGAGTAACTCTCTAATGCTGGTAATTTAGGCACTTAAACCCTGACCTGGAATGACAGTTCACAGATAAAACATGAAGCTTCTAATTTCTAAAATATCCTCCCTGAAAATCCCTTCATGAAATAATTTCGAATTTTACACTAGAGTAAGCCACTGACACTGGTTTTCACACAGTGGTTCTTCCTGTCTCTATAAAGCTGAGTCTCAGGTGGAGAATAAGAATGTTTTTCTAGTCTCTGCACATTACCACTTTGTAAGTGACTTTCTTTCCTCACTTTGAACAAAAAGAAGAGTACATTTGCATTTGAACTTAACAACAGGGTATAGAAATAAAAAGGATCTCCAAAAAGCAGTGAATATTCCCCAAAGACAAAACTGTCTTCAAATTTAACTAATGCTTAAAATATACAACAGAATAATAAAAGGGGGAAAAAATGCTTTTGAGGCAGGCAGAAGTGGATTGAAATCCAAGCTACGGACAATCCTGAAAAATTTTCAACACTATCTAGATTTCCATTTTCTCACTGTAAAAGCAAGAAAAGGTTACTGTGAAGAACACACTAAATATAGAACTCAGGTAACTAGCAGATTGTCTAACATAGAGCACACACTCACCAAATGTTCCTGCTGCGGCAAATCTAACAAGGGAAAGTAAAGATCTCAATTGCATACTCTCCTAAAAAACGGGACAATTTGTTTAGCAAACTCTCTTAGAAATCCATGCTGTGCCTTTTGTTGTTTCCTCCCTCTTCTTTTAAGGCAAAATGCTAAAATTTTGGGGTAGGAATGATAACGGCTCCCCTGATAGCTCAGCTGGTAAAGAATCCGCCTGCAAGGCTGGAGACCCCGGTTTGACATCCGGGTCAGGATGATCCACTGGAGAAGGATTAGGGGACCCACTCCGGTACTTTTGGACTTGCCTGGTGGCTCAGCTGGTAAAGAATTCGCCTGCAATGTGGGAGACCTGGGTTTGATCCCTGGGTTGGGAAGAACCCCTGGAGAAGGGAAAGACTACCCACTCCAGTATTCTGGCCTGGAGAATTCCATGGACTGTATAGTCCGTGGGGTCGCAAAGAGTCAGGCACAACTGAGCAACTCCCACTTCCAACACATTTAGGTTACCTGAAGGTAAGAGTTCTGCCCACATCCATGCCATCCATACAATGATAATGGGTATTGTTGAAAAGAGAGTAGTAAACTCTACTTATTTGCCTAGGAAATGTAACGTTTTATTTAAAATTGCCGATGCGAAACTTAACTGGAGATTTTAAGAGGCTGATACCTAGATCTTCCCCCCACTTCTATCATCTAATCTCCCCCCCAACAACTGCCCCAACCTCCAAATAATTTGGAAATGTTTCCTCTGTGCCTGCTACTCTATTTACATGAAACTTCAGGACCTAGGGGTCTTCTAATACGTTAAGAAAAGCAATTCAACTGCCTCAGCAGTACACATGTGAAACAAACTAAAAATAGATGTATACCTGTCTACATCTATTTTTCATGCAGAAGTATAATGTAGCCTTTGGAGGAAAAATGTTGGTTTTCTTCCCTTAAAAACACTTAAAAGGGCTCATTTATTTCAGTTCTTATTTAAGATATTGGTCCAAAATACACTGGAACTTTATTCAACAATGAAATAAAGATCAAAACCACAGCTACAATATCAGCTTTTTAAACTTGTCAAATCTCAACAGCACTAAGCCGGCTCTTCATTGTTCCTTATGTTATTCTTATTTTGTAAGTACTCAAACAGCCTGCGCAATTCTTCACTGCTTCTTTTCTGCAATGATTTCCTTTTCAATGATTTAAGCAGACTATTCTGAAAAGCAATGCTCAGAAATCCAATTACCATTCCAACATCACGCTTTTGTAAGCCCAGAGCACTAAACCATAGAGTATGCTGCTTCTTGCCCCTTGCTTACGCCTCTCACTCAGACACTCTGCCTTCCCCATCAAAAGGGGTTTGGGTTTTGTTTCGCTTTGCTTGGCTTTCTTTGGATACAGAAAAGTGAACATAAATTTTGTTAAAACAAACAGATGGAAAAAAAAAACTATAAATCTTTCACATGAAAATAAATCCAAGGAAATATATAAAAGAAAAACTGAACAATAGGCAATTTCTCCCTTTACATAGTGTTTGTCAGTTCTATCTTGAAAGTGGTTTACAAATTGTAAATTGAAACGTTTTAGCAGACATAAGCAACAGCTGATTGCCTTCATATTCCATGTCTTGTTTGGCAAATAAACTAGGAGAAGGTCTTATGGCAATTGCAGCAGGTAACTTCCTACTTACACGTGTTATCTTTGTGACTTCACTTATCTCAGGAATATATTATATGTGTGTATCTATGTATGTCTGTGCACGTAAGCATGTACTGTGAACAAATAAAAAAGGATAGAAATTGATAGAGATGTTAGAGCAGATTTTCTAACTTAATTTATGAATGCAATAAGCAAAGACATTGACAAAGGGTCAAGGAAAGAAAGAGGTCTTTAATTGGATTAAGGCTGACTGAATCCATTTAGAACAAGAGTTCTGTGTTTAAGTTTTGTTTAACCATGAGCCATTTCAGATTAGCTATATTCTAGAAAAGACAAAAGAAAGTAAATCACTTGAACTCTAAATCTGAAATGAAACCAATTTTTCACAGCCCATGTTAGAATGAAGTCAAGATATACACAGCACTCCTTAGAAGTGATGGAAATTTTATGAACACAGAATCAAGAGCTCTTATGGTCAATGACCATCTGGTCATCTGAATGTTTTTTTAGTCCAACATCAGCTTTGAGAAATAAAAATATCCTTTATAAAGAAAATTATAAATAATACATTAATTTTAATATTCTATAGAGCTCATTTTAAAAATAGTTTCAATATAAGCAAAGTATATTGAATAACTCTCTCTCTATATGTATGCATATGTATATATACACATATGTCTACATGCAAAGGGTGGAGAAGGAACCTGAGAAGACAAGTGAAACCTGAGCACCACATATTTAAGAGCAGAGAGCAGAAAACAATAGTTAGAAATGGACTTTGAAGAGTGTGTTGTTTCATGTAAATTTGTCTGGACGTCATTATGTAGGTCACTGTTTTCTCAAAAGTGATTTTTGGAGCAGTAGTAACAGAGAAACAGCATGTTTAATTAAAATGTAGATTGCTGAGCAGGCTCAGAATCTAAAATCTCTAGGATGCAGTCCAGAAGCCATCATTTTCCCAAGCCCCTCAAGAGCTTCTATGGAAGTCGAAATTAGCGAGTCACTCCCAGATAAAGTGCAATAAGAACGTTATCAGTCTCTTTCTCCAAAGAAGACTCTGAAGAGAGTGTCGAAAGGACTGGAGGGGCTAAGGCAGAGGCTGGACACCTGGTTGACCGGCTACTCCAATTGCTGAGGCAAACTGCTATCTACATCATCTTGTTAAAACGCTCCTCCCAAGTATGCTGTTAGGGAAATTAAAATGGAGGTAGTCTTGTTTAGGCTTCAGAAGTACGGGGACGAGACCCTGACAGCTGCTGACCTCGCCTGGATCCTTCCGGACTACGTGTCTGCTGGCAAACACACCAACTGTTACCAGCAAGTCAACCGGCACTTTAGATAACAGAGGGGTGGGTGTGCAATCTCTCAAGTCCCTGGGGGTCTACGCAACGCCTTCCCCATCCTCCTCTGGGCCTAAGGAAATGTTCTGACTCGCAAGGGGAAACAAACAGCCTTGTAAAAAGAGAAACCAGAGCTGCATTTTTGCTTACAAACTGATGATGATATCAACTTTCGACCTGGGATTATAAGCAGAAGCCCCCAAAGCTGCAATCTGGGGTCTCATCCAGGGTGTTTGGTGTGGTGGTGGGGGTGGGGATAGTGGCCACACCTCCCAGTCGGACGCTTTCCCAACTGGGACTCCACGTGGCTGTTAATATGAGGGGATTCCCAGTTCTGTTAAAGTCTGGGTGTAGGTGGTTGACCCAATTTGGTGAGTATAGGCTGTTACTTGGCTCTGTTGTTTCTATTTTCTTTCTTTTAGTAACTATATCATGACATTAAGTCAAATAATCCTCCACAAAGAATTGAAATTGTGTGTAACGACTGGTTTCTTTTGTTAAATCCTTCAAACCTAAAACAAAAGTAAACATTCAGCAAAACATACATATTTGCTCTTTTCCATTTTGAATAACTGGAGGCAAATTCCTCTTTGTTTTTATCTTAGTAAATGGGACTGCAAAATTAGCAAAATGGCTCTGGATTTATGTGTGTGTGTGTATATATATATGTATATATATGTATTCCAAAGTGTAAAGAAATTCAGAATAACTACATCTTTTTACTTATCTTTGGCTGAAAAGGTGTATACTTATAAGATACACATATATTTTATATATGTGTGAAAGTGCAAGTCTTTCAGTCTTGTCCGACTCTTTGCGACCCCATGGATTACACATTCCATGGAATTCTCCAGAATACTGGAGTGGGTAGTATCCTTCAGAGGATCTTCCCAACCCAGGGATCGAAACTGGGTCTCCCACATTGCAGGCAGATTCTTTACCAGCTGACCCACCAGTGAGTTTCATCGCCTCAAGCACCACATATTTTAATATTTTCCAGTTTCATCGCCTCAAGTCCTGCTGCCCAGATACTTCAGTGGTAGCAACCAAACCCAGATTTACTTTGCAACTCAAGTTGTCAATTACTGACACTATTCTCCAAGCACCACACACACACACACACACACACACACACACACACACACACACACAATTTTGTTTCCTATCAACTGATGCTGCAGTTGGACCCCACAATTAGGCTGATCAAGTTTCCAGTGGAGCCAGTATAGAGCACCTACTTTGATAATTCGCTGGAGAGAAAAGTTTTGAATTGCTGTTTTGCAAAATCAGACAAGAAGCTGTTGAAGAATACGTACAAGTTAAGATAATTTGTATTATCAATTCTAGCAGGCATCTGAGTACAGGACTAAACAAGAAAGTCATTAGATTAACGCAGGTAGGAAGGATGATGCTACAGGTGCAGAATGAGACAGGAAGAGTTGAAAAGGCTGGGGAGAGAGCGAGTTCCAGGCTGAACAGGAGCAAAACCGGAAGTGATGGCACAGTGGGTTTCCTGGGCAGAATTCCTGAGCGCTGATATTAAAGGGACCAGGGAGGCTTCAGTGTTCTTCTGATGGCATAAACTGTGAATGGGAAGATAAGCCACGAAGCAAAGACCTCCACGAATCTACAAGAGGCTCGCAGGAAAAATAAAATGCAGCGTGGCTAAAGAGCTATCAGCTACAGAAAAGCGGAGGCTGGACAAAACCAGAAACAAAGAAAGCCTAGAAAGCAGAAACATGAATTGAGATGCTCAGAACATCTCCCTGACATTCTATGTTTCCACATATTGAACTGGAGAGAAAACACAGCGGCCCCCAGAGGCGGCTGCAGAGAAATGACACCTTAAGCAAAGAAAGAGGGAGTCTGTGGCTCGAGAGAGTGCTGGAAATCCCAGGGGGACAGAGACAGTGCAGGGGAAAGCCACTTAAGATCCAAAGGAGGTTCCAGGCGATGAGGTGGGAAAAGCTCAAAGATGTTAGCACTACGAGGGAGGTGAGGAGAACAACAGGGGAGAGGCTGGTAACTGGAAAGGGGACAGAGGCAACTACATTCACTGAATTTAAGGATCTTCACGGAACTACATTAAAACTAGAAGACTGAATTCAGAGTCCCACTTAGCTTCAAGTGAACATAAGCTTTAGTGAAGTACTAAATTTGGAGTTTATAGACTCTGTTGCATTCAAGCAAGCGAATGATTCATTTCTATTGGGGAAGGGAGTCTGGGGTCATAACTTCCTCTCCTATTTCTATTCAGACAGCAGCAGTTCCAGATAACATGCAAATTAAGCTGCCACTAAACATGTATAACACTAGCTAACATTTATTGAGTGCCTAATATATGCCAAGGACCGTGCTGGACATTCCATATGGATTATATCATTTTATTTCCAACAGAAGATGATAAGGAAGGCTTTATTATGACCTCCATTTTACAGATGAGGAAACAGATACACACTGAGCCTAAATAATGTGCTTAAAGTCCCATAGTCCCAGTAAGGAATAGAGTCAGAATGCAAATCCAACCATTTGACGCTGCAGTCCTTATTTTAAACACCATGCTGCATGGTGTGCTTGAGGATGCGTGACCAGGATGCGTGACCACACTGTATGGCGTGTGAGGACACCCAGGGCAGGTACTACAGTTCTTTTCAAGTGTGGGTACTTGGGCACTTTAATTGGAATACAAAGAGGTCAGCAATTACTCTACGCCAGGAAAACCAGGTGATGCATTACAGGGTCACTTTCTAATCCCACATTTCCTTTATGTCATTTGATCATCCTCTGTTCAGCCACTTAAGGAGAAAGAAGACCTTTATGCCTTCAAGAAGGTGCTTTTACTCTTAAAAAAAAAAAGATGAGGGACAGAATAGAAACGCAAAATTCTTGACTTTTGATTTCTACGAGCTTATGTGCTGAGACAAGCAATAAATTAAAAAAAAAATACTTGCTAGGACTTTAATATTTTCCCAGTTGAGAGCTCCTAGGTGTTCTCTGGAATAGGGTAGAAAAGAGAGAACTGGGGTGGAACAAGATCAGTATCGACATGAAGTGTATCTCTGGGAGAGGCCTGTGTCTTGCCTGTTTTCTCTACCCTGAGATAACATCAGGTTACAAGCATGGGGTGATGGCAGAGGGAGGACTCACCCCCCACCCACCTTGGTATCTGAAGGTAGGTAGCAATCTCATATCATGTAATGAGAGTAAAAAACAAAAAAAATGACTATAGTCCCAGCAATAAGGACCATGAAAAACTCAGTCCACCAAGGAAAGCATGCCACGGAAGAAAAAAAGACCCTGGAGGGCTAAGGGTCTCCATCTGACTTTGTAATGTCATTTCTGCCCCTTGAATTTTGTTGCAAGTCAGAAGAAAATTACTGTCACTATCAGAAGAAAATAGTCCAGGTTTTACATGGACTACATTCCCAGCATTTTTCCTCCATCTACTGAATACTGTAGATTCTAATTTGGACTTTCCATTTTCCACCCTGCCTTGTCAAAATGGTTCATGAAGCTTCGGCCATAAAGAATCTGCAACAACAGGTTTTTCAGTTCATACGTATGTTTGGAACACCAAGAAGTGGACACTGCTCTCCGGGAACGCGTCTAAAAATACTCTTTTCCTTTCCTAACTGGTGAATACAGTACAGCTGCTCCTCTGCTGTCTCAAAAGCCTCCTCAGATTCATTGCCTCCTCACCCCCTTCACTATTCTGTACTCATTTCCTAGCACTCAGCCAGACACAGTGTAGATATTCGGTAAATATTCAAATATTTCTTTGAAATAAGAAAAGGAAGCAAGGGAAGAAAAAAGCTTAAATACTGATTGGCTGCTTTATTTCTCCATGGAAAGGACTTGGGTAAGCTATATAAAACATATAGAAAGCTGTGTTTTCCTAGGGTATGAATGTCAAAAATTCCTTTCTCTGTAACTCGGTGCAAGAATTGACTTAAAAAGACTGGCTTTCATTTTAAATAGACTGATCATAAAAAGTATCATCCAAGCTAAAACACACTTAGCAAAAGGTCACTATTAATAATTAAGTCTGGAAAAGCCCACGCTAGGACTGTTACAATAGGGCAAACTAGGCAAACAATTATCCTAGTTTTCAACGACCTTCAGGAAAACCAACCTCACTAACTCGACATGCTGCCTGTACAAGGATAAGAGTGATGCTATACAGTACAATGAGATCTGTAACCTTTCTTTTATCTTTAAATGATCCTTAATCACGTCCTTTTGTTGGCACTGAAAAAGTCTGATGACTGATGTTGGTATCCAAGAGGAACAGATGTGGTAAAGGTTGACTACATCATAAGTGAATGAATAAGAAAGAAGCATGATGATAATAGAGGAAGAGTGCATTTCCTATAAATAAACATACATAAAAATTGTATACACACAACAGATACACATAATTAAATAATTAAGTGGTATTGCCATGACAACTCAGCAATTTCTTTTTGTTATTTATATAGGAATATCAGTTTTTATTTCTAGACATGGTCTGCATCCAGACACAGTGCCTCTAAAACTCAGAGGAGTTTAACAATTCAGTTAGAATTGCAGACCAGGCTGGTGGATCCAGGCAAGGAAACTGTTCACTGAGTTTGTGTTTAAACTGAAAATGAGAGAATCAGGTGGCCTAATTCTAACTTTAGTTCTGCTAGTAAGAAATTACTTGTGTTCTTATATTCTTTCTGGGTAATTAAATGCATGAAATAAATATGTTCAGTCTTGACAGGCCATCAAAGTCACAATCACTATAGATATAAAAATTAGGAATGCTAACAGAGTTCCAAAGAATAGCAAGAAGAGATAAGAAAGCCTTCTTCAGCGATCAATGCAAAGAAATAGAGAAAAAGAACAGAATGGGAAAGACTAGAGATCTCTTCAAGAAAATTAGAGATATCAAGGGAACATTTCATGCAAAAAGGCACTCGATAAAGGACAGAAATGGTCTGGACCTAACAGAAGCAGAAGATATTAAGAAGAGGTGGCAAGAATACACAGAAGACCTGTACAAACTTCAAGACCCACATAATCATGATGATGTGATCACTCATCTAGAGCCAGACATCTTGCAATGTGAAGTCAAGTGGGCCTTAGAAAGCATCACTACGAACAAAGCTAATGGAGGTGATGGAATTCCAGTAGAGCTGTTTCAAACCTTGAAAGATGATGCTGTGAAAGTGCTGCACTCAATATGCCAGCAAATTTGGAAAACTCGGCAGTGGCCACAGGACTGGAAAAGGTCAGTTTTCATTCCAATCTCAAAGAAAGGCAATGCCAAAGAATGCTCAACCTACTGCACAATTGCACTCATCTCACATGCTAGTGAAGTAATGCTCAAAATTCTCCAAGCCAGGCCTCAGCAATACGTGAACTGTGAACTTCCCTATGTTCAAACTGGTTTTAGAAAAGGCAGAGGAACCAGAGATCAAATTGCAAACATCCGCTGGATCATGGAAAAAGCAAGAGAGTTCCAGAAACACATCTATTTCTGCTTCATTGACTATGCCAAAGCCTTTGATTGTGTGAATCAGAATAAATTTTGGAAAATTCTAAAAGAGATGGGAATACCAGACCACCTGACCTGCCTCTTGAGAAATCTATATGCAGGTCAGGAAGCAACAGTTAGAACTCGACATGGAATAACACACTGGTTCCAAATAGGAAAAGGAGTACATCAAGGCTGTATATTGTCACCCTGCTTATTTAACTTATATGCAGAGTACATCATGAGATGTACTGGACTGGAAGAAACACAAGCTGGAATCAAGATAGCTGGGAGAAATATCAATCACCTCAGATATGCAGATGACACCACCCTGATGGCAGAAAGTGAAGAGGAGCTAAAGGGCCTCTTGATGAAGGTGAAAGAGGAGAGTGAAAAAGTTGGCTTAAAGCTCAACATTCAGAAAACAAAGATCATGGCATCCGGTCCCATCACTTCATGGGAAACAGATGGGGAAACAGTGGAAACAGTGTCAGACTTTATTTTGGGGGGCTCCAAAATCACTGCAGATGGTGACTGCAGCCATGAAATTAAAAGACGCTTACTCCTTGGAAGAAAAGTTATGACCAACCTAGATAGCATATTCAAAAGCAGAGACATTACTTTGCCGACTAAGGTCCGTCTAGTCAAGGCTATGGTTTTTCCTGTGGTCATGTATGGATGTGAGAGTTGGACTGTGAAGAAGGCTGAGCGCCAAAGGATCGATGCTTTTGAACTGTGGTGTTGGAGAAGACTCTTGAGAGTCCCTTGGACTGCAAGGAGATCAGTCCACTCTGAAGGAGATCAGCCCTGGGATTTCTTTGGAAGGAATGATGCTAAAGCTGAAACTCCAGTACTTTGGCCACCTCATGCAAAGTGTTTACTCATTGGAAAAGATTCTGATGCTGGGAGGGACTGGGGGCAGGAGGAGAAGGGGACGACAGAGGATGAGATGGCTGGATGGCATCAGGGACTCGATGGACGTGAGTCTGAGTGAACTCCGGGAGATGGTGATGGACAGGGAGGCCTGGTGTGCTGCGATTCATGGGGTCGCAAAGAGTCGGACACGACTGAGCGACTGAACTGAACTGAACTGAGGACTCACTCTATCCACTGCAGTGTTCCTGCCTGGAGAATCCCAGGGATAGGGGGGCCTGGTGGGCTGCCTTCTGTGGGGTCGCACAAAGTCGGACACGAGTGATGTGACTTAGCGACAGCAGCAGCAGGACCCACTTTAGGACCCGGATTTCAGTGTTTCTAGGGCACAGGTCTAATCTTGTTTAAAGAGCTCCGGATGGCTACCATACACATTCAGGGCTGGAACCATTACGGCACTGGGACGGGACCAGAACACAGAGTCACTGCAACCACCTCTTATTCCAGATTTCCTAAGCCGTGTAACTGGGTTTAAGCATGGACCTCTGAACCCCCCACCCAGAACAATACTTTTCTTTTATTATTTTGAGTGAAAATAAAGTATAAATCCCAGTAAGCCATAAAAATGCAAAGAAAGAAAGAATAATTACTTCTTTTCAGATATTCAGACATCACCTGTAGTGGTGAAATGGCACTAGAACTCTATTAAATTTTAATAATAATGTAAATTTTGGTAGTTGAATCCTAAAAATGTCTGTACATCAACTATATTGGAAATCATTTACCTTGGATGCTATAAAATCACAGTGGAGAGTAGAGAAACAGGAGAAACAGACACCCCATGGCTTGTGTCCATCAATTTACCTGGACTGCCTGTCCATTTGCTTTCCTTCTCCTGCCATTAAAGATACTAAAGATGTGAGCCATCTGAAATATTGACACACGTCAACTTTCTAAACCACAGTCACAGATAAGAGAGGCTACTTTCAGGAAACTTTTCCTGGGAAAACCACATTAATATACTCCGAATGAAATAAAAGAAAGACCATCAGAAATAGACCCAAACTGGATAAAAACAGAAAAAATGTCAATGTTTCTTTACTACAATGACTAACCATTGATGTAGAATTTATATTAACAGAGGCAAATATAATTTTTAAGAAAATTATGAGATTATGGGAAAATAAATCTCATAGGGGACCAAGAGGGAGGAACAGGATGAAACCGCTTTGTAACACACTGTAGTTAAATACATGCTTTTACAAGTTCATACTAAGAGTTCTTTACCTAAAAAATGATTTGAGAGTACATTGAATATAATAAAATTCTGAAATACCAAAATGAGTTTTCAAAAAGTAGAAAACCCCAGCAACATATCTGCCATACAAAGGAGACTAAGATTAGAAATAATAATATATTCCAGTCAGCAAAATCTAAGCTACATTTTTAATGATGAAAGATTCAGATCATGACTTAAAATAGAAAACAAGAAACTGATCTTCTTGATTACATTAGTAACTCCCTATAATAACACTCATTCTATATGCAAATTATTTGTGAAATGAAGATTATCTATTCAATTCATATAAAACCTTATGCATTTCTCCTTCATTCTGAGCAAAGCATGAAACAGACATTATGACAATTTGCACTTTTACGCATGTTCTAATTGAAGATCGACTGTGTTTGACAACTTTAAATGTAAGGCTTTCTACAAGGAATACATTCCAGAGAATCATGAAAAAATAAGACAAAGTGAGATACATTCTCCTTTTTCACATGCAAAGCATACGCTGAAAGACCAATGGCTCATCCAAAACCATTTCTAAATATACAGAATTTGGGTGTCAGTATAGTTACGTCTGACATGATGGGGGGATTTTTTAAAATATATAGTGAGCAGTCAGAATAACGCCTACATTTCACCCCAAAATCCATGTAATTCTTTAAATTAATAAAAATTACACATGGTATCCTCTAGAATAGGAAACGGCAACCCACTCCAGTATTCTTGCCTGGAAAACTCCGAGGACAGAGGAGTCTGGTGGGCTATGGCACATGGGGTTCCAAAGAGTACACACGGTATAACAAATCCTGAGAAATGGATAACTTTAACAATATTGAAAATAACCTAAAAATATTGAAAATACACAAATATTCTTAAATTCCCAAGACTTGCTGCTAGTGGTCTTAACATGACAGTTTCATTGGAGACTTCTACTTTTGACAATGGATTTTGAATAGAGAAATTTCAGTACTTTACACAGTCTTATTTCTGTAACTAATACATATGATTGGTACTGCACTGGCAAAGCAGCAGTGAGGAGGGAACTATAGTAAATCTCTCTTTGACAAGACCTTTATTAACCCTTTTGCTTTTTCTCTGTTTCATCCCTCCTTTTTGATTTCTCTCTCTGCTTTCCTTTTAGTGAACGTGCTGTCCATCCTCCAAAGTCTGTTGGGTTTTGCTTTCATAACCTCTGGGTGTGTGAGTGTGAAGTCAGTCAGTGGTGTCCAACTCTTTGTGACCCCATGGACTGTAGACCAGCAGGCTCCTCTGCCATGGAATTTTTTAGGTAAGAGTACTGGAGTGGGTTGCCATTTCCTTCTTCCAGGGATCTTCCTGACCCAGGTATTGAACCTGGTCTCCCTCTTTGCAGGCAGACACTTTACCACCTGCTGCTGCTGCTAAGTCGCTTCAGTCATGTCCGACTGTGTGACCCCACAGACGGTAGCCCACCAGGCTCCCCCGTCCCTGGGATTCTGCAGGCAAGAACACTGCAGTGGGTTGCCATTTCCTTCTCCAGTGGATGAAAGTGAAAAGTGAAAGTGAAGTCGCTCAGTCGTGTCCGACTCTGGAGACCCCATGGACTGCAGCCCACCAGGCTCCCCCCGTCCCTGGGATTCTGCAGGCAGGAGCACTGGAGTGGGGTGCCATCGCCTACCACCTGAGCCACCATGACAGCCTGTAAGTTCACCAGTTATGGAAGCACCTTGGAATTCTGGAGCAAAATGTTCTTGCTTATATTCTGTGCTGCCACCTGAGCCCAATTCCTTGTACTATTAACTGTTGGAGGATTGCAGTTACCTGGGCCCTTAATGGCAAAGTTTTTCCTGTGTGTCTAAACCTATTTCCTCTCTAAGGAGCCAAGAAGATATCTGCTTAATTGCTTTTAGCATAAAAGTTATTTCAGAGAGATTGCAGATTACTTTTATCATTAATATAAAGGCTGGGAAAAAAAAGGGAAAAAAAGCTTATTATTAGGAGGTTATTATAGAAGTAAAACTGGGACCTTACTATCCCAATTACTAATATCATCTTACAATGTAAAAGCCTTGGGGATCTGCAATTCACTTGTGATATAAATGAAAACCACAGTAAAATCTCTCCAGCAACTCACTTGTGATATCTCTCTAGACTGAAAGCATCCTGCTTTCCGTAACAAGGGCCGATTCTGGATCCCTCTGAGAAGAATCTGAGTGAACATCAGGTAAACAACACAGATGATGCTTCGGCTTCCATTGTATTCAGAAAACCAAACACTACCTTCATCAAAGTAAAATAAAATGAACTAAAATTCAAGCGAGCACCTCCTCACCTTAGGGCCTCACACTCGATCCACAGTCAATCAGACCCTCTCAGAGCACTGGACGCTCTTCTCGCAAGCTCTTAGTAGAGTTTGCAGTTTTGTATTTTTGTATGTATTTAATTTTTGTTACTCTTTAGAAGGAATATATTTTAAATTGTCTTATATTCTCAAGTCATAGTGATTAAAGTTGCAACATATTTGCTGAGATAATGAATGCTGAATACGTGCAACAGTCATAGCTCACACTGCTGAGTGCTCAGCACGTGCTGGGCCTTTCAAGCACCACAGAGGTACTAACAGCCGCCCTCCTCTTCACTGCACCAGCCTCAGGCTCTCTCATAACCTTCTTGACCAGTGTGAGGAAACAGGCAAATTTAAGCATCTCGGCCAGTGAGGAAACAGGCAAATTTAAACATCTCGACCAGTGAGGAAATGCAGATTTAAGCGTCTGGATTTTCATCCTGTGACAAAGGGGAATCTGAGTCTACAGAGCCTGACTTCCATCCCTTGCTTCTAACCACTATTTTATGCAGTTATTACACTTGGAAACATACCTTGCTTAGAAAGGTAAGTATTTTTACTGAAAACAAAAACACCCCACAGGTTTTAAATGAGTAATCCATGGTTGCACCTTTCTCCACTGTTTAACACGGAAAAAAGAAATAATAGTTATCATTGTTACATGCTTGGCATGACGCTAAGTGTTTTACATGAATCACCTCATTTAATCCTCAAGATGGTGAGGGCTCTGCTTGCCACAGTAACTTGCAGACAGACAGTGGTAGAAAATGTCAGACTAGACTGATTGTTCTAAAGAGCAAAACCAGGAAAAACCTTCAGCCATCTTCATTTAAATTAAGGAACTTGAGAGCACCCGGTTTAGAGGGAGAAGGAATAGAAAGAATGTGGTGAAACTGATGAGGACAAATATTGGAAAAGCCACTGAAAGGATAACACAATTAACTTGTTGAAAATTAAAAAAGAGAGAGAGAGAGAGAGAGATACCAGCTGGGAGATAACCTGAAGTGTCATAGGTAGAGGACCCGACAGCAAGTTCCTCCATTCGCCTAACCGCGTTCTGCGATTCAGGCTGGGCCGCGGAAAGCCCGGTGCTAGACAAGGGTCCTCAGTGACACGAGGATGTGAAACGGTCAGGCATAGAATGTTTGACTCTCTCATTCTGAAAACAGCACACATGTTTTGAACAACAACAACAACAAAAACACTGTCCTGGTTATTGCCAAATTCCCATCCATATGGCATTTATTTCATTTTCAAGCAATTTCTGGAAAAAAAAATGTTATCTTAGTTTCTAAATCTAGAATAAGAGTATTTATTAACACTGAGTGTTTTTGAAAAAAATCTTTTACTTTCAGAAAAACAGCCATAACTTACTGAAATGATTCATCCTAGAGTTTATTTCCTTTCTTGTTTTGTATGTATATCATAAGCTTGGAATTCAAGCAGAGAATAGTTGCATTTCCTTTCTCTGGTTTAATATACACTTTAAAATTCCAACTTAAATACTTGAGTAATATTTTCTTTAAGCATTAAGATGACAATGATAAAATAAACACACTTTAATCAAACTTAGAAAATGGCTCCTATTAAATCTTTTTTTTTTTAACTTAATCTATAAAGTGTTCAGGACTTTCCTGGTGGCTCAGAGGGTAAAGCGTCTGCCTACAGTGGAGGAAACCCAGGTTCAATCCCTGGGTTGGGAAGATCCCCTGGAGAAGGAAATGGCAACCCACTCCAGCACTCTTGCCTGGAAAAATTCCATGGACAGAGGAGCCTTACAGTCCATGGGGTCGCAGAGAGTAGGACATGACTGAACAACTTCACTTCGCTTCACTTCATAAAATGCTCAAAAAGTTAACATAGTATCACTGTGGTAGGTTAACAGAGTCATTCTCTATTAGAGTTTGACCTTAACAATTAATTAAAAGCTGGATATTATAAATGGCAATTTTTTATTTTCACTGGCATATCATTCACAAGTTGTGAACTTGTTTATTAAAAGAAATAAACCAAAAGTACAGGGCAATGAGATAAGGGATTTATTTTGTTGAAAAGACATAATACAATGACTAGAATTTACTGGGTGCTTAATATATGACAGAACATTTTTTTAGTTGTTATTATAAACTATTATTTACTTATTCAAATAAGATTATGCAGTCATTATAAATCCCGCTTGATAGATGAGAACACTGAGTAGTTAAGAAACTTGCCCATATTTCAAAAGCTAGGGTTACTGGCATCAGCAAAGGAACCCAGTTAGGCTGGTTGCAGAGTACAGATTCTTAACGTTACTTAATACTGGAGAAAAAAGAGAAAGCTTAAATATATGCTAATTGGAGGTGAATTTGCAGAGAGTATTTTTTGCTGTCTGGCATATGAAAGACAATCAAGGAATAATACAGTAATTTCAAGTGAAATAATAGCTATTTTTAAAAACACAAAAGATGTACTGTTTTTATGTTTACTGAAGGCCACATTAATAAAGATTCTATGGCCTGGCCATTTCTTGGGTCAGCTCTGTATCTGTCAAGGAGAGATAGGACATTTGTTCTACCACATAGAATCATTAGGATATAAAAATGATAGTTTGGGCTGTAAGATGAAAATATATACATATATAACAAACTTCACATAACACACACATCATGCTTAGTAGGTTTAGAAGAAATGAATATGTGTTCTAAACGAATGAATACAGATACCTGTCACGGAGGTGCAAGATTTAATTCTAGCCTTTAGAGTCTCAGCTGAAGCTAACATTGTTTTAGAGGGTAATGTCTTTAGGTCCTATTTACAGATGTGCAGTAAATGATGGGAAAATTGTCATATTAATCCCTCCTTATTAAAAATGTCATCAACTTGAATAAGATTTGTTAATGTATAGAAAATATTATTTTCACTGACCCTCAGATTTCTCAGTCTATAACATAAAATTATGTTAAATGAAGTCTGTGAAAGCTTTTCTCTAAGATTGGATTGATCATAATCTGGAATCCTAAGACAATGTGGCCCAAAGTAGTGACTTTTGCCCCAGTTCCTCATCACTGTCTCATTTTTACCTGTTTTCTGGGGTAATTACTAAAGATACCCCTTTACTTCTCAATGGTGTCCAGTTTAGCTAGTAAATTATTCATATTAAAAAAGAATCAGCAATAGTGATAATTTTAACCTATATATCCTAGAGTACCTACTGTAATATTTAACTAATTTTAATATATAATGAACAAAATAACACATATCACAGATGGGTAAAGGGAACTCAACAAGATATAAAAATATATATTGAATGTTATTTCAAATGCTAAGATGATATAAGGCATCCAGCTAAATTAAAGTTTCAGGTAAACACTAAATATATTTTTAGTAAAAGCATGTCCCTAGTACAGCATGTTTGGAGAAGGAAATGGCAGCCCACTCCAGTGTTCTTGCCTGGAGACTCCCAGGGACAGAGGAGCCTGGTGGGTTGCCGTCTATGAGGTCGCACAGAGTCGGACACAACTCAAGCGGCTTAGCAGCAGCAGCAGCAGTACAGCAAGCTATTTATTTTTTAAATCTATAAATCCTACTTACATGGCATTCTTATTCCTAGACTTCTTAACTGATAGGTTTAAGCACTTTGAAAAGCACCATGGCAGTCAAAAGGGCCTGCGTATTTTGCCACGACCATATCACGGTATTGTGTCCTTGGGTGATAATATGTAATTTAGAGTGCTAATGAATGGATGCTTTTAACCGTGGTGTTGGAGAAGACTCTTGAATGTATCTTGAATAGCAAGATCAAACCAGTCAATCTCAAAGGAAATCAACTCTTAATATCCATTGGAAGGACTGATGCTGAAGCTGAAGCTCCAATACTGATGCAAAGAGCCCACTCACTGGAAAAGACCCTGATGCTGGGAAAAACTGAGGACAGGAGGAGAAGGGGACGATACAGGATGAGATGGCTGGATGGCAACACTTACTCAATGGACATGAGTTTTAGCAAACTCAAGGAGATAGTGAAGGACAGGGAGGTCTGGCGTGCTGCAGTTTATAGGGCTGAAAAGAGTTGGACATGGCTTAGCAACTAAACAACAACAAATGATTCAGAATTCAATTGTAAAAAGGAACAATATTGGCTTCTAACTCAAAGAGCTATTGTGATGAGTAAATGAGCTGATAAGCCTAGTAGAAAGTCTGCAACTGATCAATATGAGTTACATTTTAATTATTCTTATGAATAAAAATGTACCAAATAGTTTAGTCATTTCTCTGGAATGAGTTTTAACAAACTGATAGCCACCCACTAAAGTCCACAGTCTCCTCTTCATTCTGGATATTCAGCTGGGTTGTATTTCCCAGGGTTCTCTGGCACAGGACATGTGGCCCCATACTGCTGAGTTCCAGACAGGAAAGGCAAGAGGAAGTATTGTGTGGTCTTTCCAGGTCAGTGCCACGAAATTTCATCTTGAGTGCTCCTGTGGGCTTTCTGCAGCAGTGGAGAAACTTTCCTATGCTTATCAGGTCAACACTGTGAGCCTCGGACTATCAACTCAGATTCTCTCTCTCTCTCTCACACACACACACACACACAAAGCCCGGCAGATCTTATCCAACTGTCAAACTTTATTGATCATTTCCATGATACCAGAAAGAAAGCAAAGCAGAGGAATGTTTAAGACCACTTAAGGATTCATTCTTGCCCAGACTGAACATGACTGTCTAAGAGATAAATACAGTCATCCTAATACAACCGAGGTTTTCTCCATGAAGCGCTCCCACTTGAAACTTCATTTCTATGTCCTGTATATGACAACTTCCAGGGGTTTATGTGTCATAAATTTTCATTTAATTTTAGTCTAACCAGGAATATTCCAATAGATGAAACACAAACCCAACAAACAAAAACCTCTCCAGATGGTAAATATCACCAGTGTTTTTACAGGAGGCCTGTCATTAGTCAGCTTGCTTACAAAAAGACTTGACTTATTCACCTTTCCTTCTTTTGGGGGATCCCCAAGTGAGGCAAATCATGCATTACAAACCTACTGCAAACTGTTTCCTTTCAAAAAGCCAGCTGGTAAATGCAGAATCCTCAACCTGCTTGGGCTCGGAAATAACTGAACACGGTAGAGCTGCATCAGGTCAGTTCAGTTCAGTCGATCAGTCGTGTCCAACTCTTTGAGACCCCGTGAATCGAAGCACGCCAGGTCTCCCTGTCCATCATCAACTCTCGGAGTTCACTCAGACTCATGTTCATCGAGTCTGTGATGCCATCCAGCCATCTCACCCTCGGTCGTCCCCTTCTCCTCCTGCCCCCAATCCCTCCCAGCATCAGAGTCTTTTCCAATGAGTCAACTCTTCACATGAGGTGGCCAAAGTACTGGAGCATGAGCTTTAGCATCATTCCTTCCAAAGAAATCCCAGGGCTGATCTCCTTCCGAATGGACTGGTTGCATAGATACTGTTAACTGACTGGATGACAGCAGAGTGAAAAAGAGTGAACTTTCCATCACTTTGTGACATTATATATATTTAGATCTATTAGTAGCAGCGAATGGCTTAGCTTATATGGATAACATAGAGTTCCCAAGTGGCTCAGCATAAAGAATCCACCTGCGAAGCAGGAGATGCTGTTTCAATCCCTGTGTCAGGAAGATGCCCTGGAGCACAGCATGGCAACCCACTGCAGTATTCTCACCAGGGAACTCTCAGGGACAGAGGAGGCTGGGAGGCCATGGTCCACGGGGCCACAGAGGGTCAGATAAGACTGAAGGGAATGAGCACACATGCATAGGTATAATATGTATATTAAAGTTATATCACTGCATGCTAATTAAAATGATAAATATATCAAAAATATTTTAATCTTTAAATAAGAGAATATCTCATACCCTTTCTATTCTTAGATTATTAGGCTAACCAAGAAATTCCAGATGTACAAGCTGGGTTTAGAAAAGCCAGAGGAACTAGAGATCAAATTGTCAACATTGATCAGATCATGGAGAAAGCAAGGGATTTCAAAAAGATGTCTGCTTTATTGACTACCCTAAAGCTCAACATTCAGAAAACGAAGATCATGGCATCCAGTCCCATCACTCCATGGGAAACAGATGGTGAAACAGTGGAAACAGTGTCAGACTTTATTTTGGGGGGCTCCAAAATCACTGCAGATGGTGACTGCAGCCATGAATTTAGAAGACGCTTAATCCTTGGAAGAAAAGTTATGACCTACCTAGATAGCATATTCAAAAGCAGAGACATTACTTTGCTGACTAGGTCCGTCTAGTCAAAGCTATGGTTTTTCCTGTGGTCATGTATGGATGTGAGAGTTGGACTGTGAAGAAGGCTGAGCACCAAAGAACTGATACTTTTGAACTGTGGTGTTGGAGAAGACTCTTGAGAGTCCCTTGGACTGCAAGGAGATCCAACCAGTATATTCTGAAGGAGATTAGCCCTGGCATTTCTTTGGAAGCAATGATGCTAAAGCTGAAACTCCAGTACTTTGGCCACCTCATGGGAAGAATTGGTTCATTGGAAAAGACTCTGATGCTGGGAGGGATTGGGTTCAGGAGGAGAAGGGGATGACCGAGGATGAGATGGCTGGATGGCATCATCTGACTCGATGGACATGAGTCTGAGTGAACTCCGGGAGTTGGTGATGGACAGGGAGGCCTGGCGTGGCGATTCATGGGGTTGCAAAGAGTCAGACACGACTGAGCAACTAAACTGAACTGAACTGAAAGCCTTTGACAGTGTGGATCACAACAAACTGCGGAAAATTCTTAAAGAGGAAGGTATACCAGACCACCTTACTGGTCACCTGAAAAACCTGTATGAGTCAAGAAGTAACAATTAGAATTCGACATGGAACAATGGACTGATTCAAAATTGGGAAAGGAGTATGATGAGACTATATATTGTCACCCTGCTTATTTAATGTCTATGCAGAGTTTATCATGTGAAATGCTGGACTGGATGAATCATAAGGTGGAATCAATATTGCCAGGAGAAATATCAACAACCTCAGATATGCAGCGGACACCACTGAAGACAGAAAGTAAAGAGAAACTAAAGAGCCTCTTGATAGTGGTGGAAGAAGAGAGTGAAGAAGGTGGTCTGAAACTCAGCATCCAAAAAACTGAGATCATGGCATCGGGTTCCATTACTTCACGGATGGAAATTGAAAGTGAAATAGTGGAAGCAGCAGCGTGTTTTATTTTCCTGGGCTCCAAAATCACTGCAGATGGTGACTGCAGATGAGGAATCAAAAGATGCCTGCTCCTTAAGGGAAAGGCTATGGCCAACCTAGACACAGTATTAAAAAATGAGACACTGTTTTATAAACAAATGTCCATATAGTCAAAGCTGTGGTTTTTTCCAGTAGTCATGTACAGATGTGAGAGTTGGACCTCCGAGAAGGCTAAGCACTTAAGAATGGACACTTTTGAACTGTGGTGTAGGAGAAGACTCTTGAGAGTCCCTTGGACCGCAAGGATATTAAACCAGTCCAAACCTAAAGGAAATCAACCCTAAATATTCACTGGAAGGACTGATGCTGAAGCTGAAGCTCCAGTACTTTGGCCACCTGTTGTGAAGAGCTGACTCACTGGAAAAGACCCTGATGCTGGGAAAGATTGAGGGCAACAAGAGCAGGGGACAGCAGAGGAGGACATGGTTAGACAGCATCACTGGCTCAACGGGCATGAATGTGAGCAAAATCGGGGAGACAGTGATGGACAGAGGAGCCTCATGTGCTTAAGTCCACGGGGTTGCAAAGACATGACTTAGCGACTGAACAAGAATAATAAATAGTGCTTAGGAGTAATCTCTGGAGAGAACATTGTACTTATGTTCCAGTCTTGCCACTTCTCTTGGATAATTTATAATCAGGAAAAGGCCTCAATTTTTCATCTATATAATAATAATTATTGTACTCTTTAATAAGGTTGCTGTGAGAATTGAGATGATGTTGTGTCTAGTTCTGAGTACTCGATCAATATTTACAGCTAATATTATCATTGTTGTTATGCTGATGAAAGACCTATCAACATGCTTTATTAACAGAATCAGCTTTCCAAAGTGAAACAGTTTCAAACATTTATAACTTAAAATTTCATTTTCCAGTAAAAGTTAATTCAGTTAGTTTTCTCCTGCTTGTCTGTCTAAGGATAGAACACCACCAGCAGACATAGTTCTTTGTGACAGAGATACAGCAAAGTTTATTTTAAAAAGAGGTACAGAAAAAAAAAGCATGGGAAACTAAACCTGTTCAGTCTTGAGTCAAGATATTTTCATTATGGCTGCGAATTATTTGCTCTGACACTGCTTGCCACTGTTGATCATTGTTGAACCTGGGTTTAGGTGTACATGTTCCCTTCAATCAGAGCCTCTAATTTTGTATCTTGAAATTTACCATAATATAAATTAGAAAAATATAAGATTCTTCTTGTCTTTTTAACTGATACTCAACTCTGAAATCATTGGCCATCATGCAGAAGGCAGGAACCTGTGTAGGGTCACATATTCCGCCATCAGTGATGCCCACTCACAAGAACAGAAGCCGCTAAAGGATTTACCACTCAGTGAAAGTGTGCACCAAGCATGCAAATACACCACAGGAATCAAGTTCTGAAAACAGCCTGATGCCCATGTCTGAACAAAATAACATTAATGGACCATAAACAGCAAGTATTAGTACTTACCACTTGTAAGTCAGTCTTTTGTGCGTCATTCATTCACGCCTGATTTCACCCTCAAACCAAACCTATGATGTCTGTCCTGTTATTTCTCCCATTTCACAGAAAGGGAAATGGAGGGGTATCTGGTTCTGATGCCCATGTCTGAACAAAATAACATGAATGGACCATAAACAGCAAGTATTAGTACTTACCACTTGTAAGTCAGTCTTTTATGCGTCATTCATTCACGCCTGATTTCACCCTCAAACCAAACCTATGATGTTTGTCCTGTTATTTCTCCCATTTCACAGAAAGGGAAATGGAGGGGCATCTGGTTATCTGGGTTCTCTGGGGCATTAAGATCTTTTTGTATAGTTCTTTTGTGTATTCTTGCCACCTCTTCAAAATAGATTAGTATAGTCAAAGAAATAGTTCTATTCTCTTATTAAAACCTTGATGTCAAAGTCATCTTTCATACTGCAATTCAAAGGGCATGTTAATATTTTTGAAATGAGTTTGAAATCTGGAGGAGCACATAGTTTCCACATGAAAGTCTTGGAAACGATGTTAGAAGGAGGCAGTTTCACCACCAACATCCAGCAGGAGTCAGCACTCCTTGCTGCGTAAAGTCAAAATCATCAGGCTGAAGGGTAGTATTAACTCCTTTATTCAGTACTGGGCCAATGTACTTGATCTTGCTTCAGTCAACTGGTAGGTAGTTGAGTAAATATTTTTATTTTTTAAGAGAAGTCATGAAAGATACCTTTATTTCTAGAAAGCAAAAATCTTCATTACCATTCTGTAGTTTGCATATTGAAATTTAAGTCATGGATTCAAGATACAACAGGCAGCAAAGGATATGAACAGATTTTATTTAATTCCTGAAGTGAAATTAACACAAATGCACAATGTCAGGTGAGCTCTCAGGTTCTTCCCTTTAGGTAACATGTTTAATATGCCTTCGTGGGTGAGACCAGGCATTATTTCATTATTTATCATCTAGTTCTCTGTAGGATTTCAATTTGATATAAATAAAACAAAAGCCAACTCCCTTGACCATTTACAAGGTCTTTGCCAAACCTAATGTGGAAAGAAGAAATGGAACAGGGAGTGACATTATTCTCCACCTGCCTGTGCCTTTGGAGCTTAGTCATACTTGCATTCAAGAGAGAGGTTACACAGGGCCATCAAAGAGGAGAATGATCTTTGAGCATAAAGTCAGAGGTTTACAAGTGACTTCATCAAAGAGATGAGATCTGAGCTGAGCCTTACAAAAACAAACAGGATTTGGACAAGGTAACTGAAAGATGTGCTCAGAGGCAGAGAAAGCATGAGCAAAGCAAGAAAGGAAAGTTCCAATCAGAAAAAGAATTACTTTTACTTCAGTGACTTTCAAACTTCAAGGAAATGACTCACTACGATATTTCTCATAAGAAGTACTAATCATCTTTTTCATGACAGTATTTTCCAACCTGTTTGACCACATTCAATTTACCTTGATCCATGGACCAATCATTCCAGCTTCCTACGCCATATTGTTCTTAAAAGCATCGGACTTTCCTTCACCAGCAGGCACATCCACAACCGGGCATCATTTTCACTTTGACACACCTCCTCATTCTTTCCAAAGCTATTTCTCTGTTCTTCCCTAATAGCATAGTGGACAGCTAGCAACCTGAGGGCTCATCTTTCAAGGTCAAGTCTTTCTGCTTATTCATACTGCTCACGGGCTTCTCATGGCAAGAATGCTGAAGTGCTTTGCCATTCGCTTCTCCAGTGGGCCGCGTTTCATCGGCCCAACGCTTTGCCACGGCCTGTCTGTCTTGGATGGCCCTGCAGGGCGAGGCTCACACTTTCACCAAGTTACACAAGGCTGTGGTCCATGTGCTCACAGTGTGGGTCACAACAAACTCTGGAAAATTCTTCAAGAGATGCGAATTCCAGACCACCTCACATGCCTCCTGAGAAACCTGTATGCAGGTCCAGAAGCAACAGTTAGAATCAAACGTGGAACAACTAACTGGTTCAAAATTGGGAAAAGGAGGACGTCAAGGCTGTATATTGTCACCCTGCTTATTTAACTTATATGCAGAGGACATCATGTGAAATGTCAGGCTGGATGAATAACAGCCTGGGATCAAGACTGCCAAAAGTCCTATCAATAACCTCAGATATGCAGATGACACCACCTTAATGAAAGTGAAAGACGAGCATGAAAAAGCTGGCTTAAAATTCAACATTCAAAACAGCAATGTCTTGGCATCCTGTCTCAGCACTTCATGGCAAATAGATGGGGAAACAATGCAAACAGTTACAGAGTTATTTTCCTGGGCTCAAAAATCACTGCAGACAGTAACTGCAGTCACAAAATTGAAAGACGCTTGCCCATTGGAAGAAAAGCTGTGACAAACTTAGCGTATTAAAAAGCAGAGGCATCACTTTGATGACAAAATGTGTGCATAATTAAACCTGTGGTTTTTCCAGTAGTCATGTGCCCATAGGAGAGTTGGACCATAAAGAAGGCTGAGCGCCAAAGAATTGATGCTTTTGAACTGTGCTGCTGGAGAAGACTCTTGAGTCTCTTGGATGGCAAGGAGATCCAGCCAGTCGGTCCTAAAGGAAATCAGTCCTGAATATTCATTGGAAGGACTGATGCTGAAGCTGAAGCTCCAATACTTTGGCTACCTGATGTGAAGAGCTGACTCACTGGAAAAGAACTTGATGCTGGGAAATATGGAGGGCAGGAGAGGAAGGGGACAACAGAGGATGAGATGGTTGGATGGAATCATCAGTTCAATGGTCATGAGTGTGAGCAAGATCCAGGAGACAGTGAAAGATAAGGAAGCCTGGCAGGCTGCGTTCTATGGGGTCACCAAGAGTTGGACACAACTGGGTGACTGAACAACTGTTTCCCATCTGCTGTAGGATGTTTAACAATATCCTTGACCTCTGGCTACTAAGCAGGTTCCCTCTATTGCTTTACAGAGAAAACAGAAAATTCCCCAAACATTTTTCAGATGCCTCCTAGTGGTAAGCTGCTCCCACATCAGCACTGAGTCCAGGATTCAATGAAACGTACTTTTAGAAATAGAAAGTAACACAATAGAGGGGATGCATTAAGTGCATTGTAGCAGAAATAGTTACCAAGAAGCGAGGATATTGCCATAAATGACTGCTGACCTGTTGAATTTTAGAGCTAACAGGGACCCGATCAAGCACACTCTCAGTGATTTTCAAATTTCATGTTTTATTATCACAGCCAGTGAAAAAATCTTACAAATCACACCCTAAGCAACATGGCAATTAAAGGCCAGAAGATTTAAATAACTCATGAAATTAAGGGTTTCTGCTGTACACACAGTGAAGAGTTATTGGAGATTTTTGAGAAGGGAAAACTTAATTAAATGTATCCAGAAAGATTGTGTTAATTCAGAAAAAATATATATACTTTCTCCTTAAATAATCAAACAAATAGCAAGTGTTTTCCTATCCTTTTTTGTTAGTTGAAAACCAGGCAATGAAGATCCCTTAAATGGATTTCCACACCTAATGAAACTAATGGTATCTGCACAGATTTTTCATAGCTTTTTGTTAGATAATTTAAGTACTTTGCTATTTTAACATTTTTTATCTGCAAAATTTACATACAGTTCACCCCTCACCCCTCAAAAATGAGCCATGTCTCCCTTCTGCATGCCTGGGAAGTGCAGGCATGCTGAGTTGCTTCAGTCATGTCCACTCTTTGTGACCCTGTAGCCCACAACCTGCCAGGCTACTCTTCCCTGGGACGCTCCAGGCAAGAATCATGGAGCAGGTTGGTGTGCCCTCCACCAGGGGACTTTCCCAACCCAGGGATGGAACCTGTGTCTCTGAGGTCTCCTGCATTGACAGGAAGGTTCTTTACCATTAATGCCTCCTGGGAACAATCACCTACAAAAATAGAAAGCTGATTTAGAAGTATTGCCTCAGCTGCCTCTACTAGCGGCCATCATCCCCCTATCTGTGACTATAAGACAGTTAATGTCACAGACTGGATCTTAAAAAAATTCTTCCAATCCCATCCATATATGCACCTTTCTCAGAACTCAATATTTGCCTTGGCTTTTGAGTCTGAACATTTCTCTGATTTCAGTATCTCCCCCAGGCTCAGATAATATGCTCCCTCTTATGTCCTGAGATTAGTACATAAAAAATGGGCAGGACTTTGTCATAAAAGGGTGATAGGACAATATAGTCCTGTTTACACTCTGTTCACAGGAACGTTTACCTGCCCTGAGAAAACGTGAATAAGATTAAAATTAATAAAGAAATAATTCTGCATACAAGCGGATGCTTTTGAGAGAACATGACTTTATGTAGAGCTTGAAACAGAGGCTGAAAGCTGAATTAGTTCAGTCAGTCATGTCCGACTCTTTGCGACCCCATGGACTGCAGCACACCAGGCCTCCCTGTCCATCACCAATTTCTGGACCTTGCTCAAACTCATGTTCACTGAGTCGGTGATGCCATCCAACTATCTCATCCTCTGTCACCCCCTTCTCCCGTCTTCAATCTTTCCCAGCATCAGGGTCTTTTCCAATGAGTCAGCTCTTCACATGAGGTGGCCAAAATATTGGAGTTTCGGCTTTAGCATCAGTCCTTCCAATGAATATTCAGGACTGATTTCCTTTAGGATGGACTGGTTGGATCTCCTTGTAGTCCAAGCGACTCTCAAGTCTTCTCCTATACCACAGTCCAAAAGCATCAATTCTTTGGTGCTCAGCTTTCTTTATAGTCCAACTCTCATATCTATATCTATACATGATTATTGGAAAAACCATAGCTTTGACTAGACAGACCATTGTTGGCAAGTAATGTCTCTTTTTTGTAATATGCTGTCTAGGTTGGTCATAGTTTTTCTTCCAAGGAGCAAGGATGCTTTAATTTCATGCTGCAGTCACCATCTGCGGTGATTTTGGAGCCCCCCAAAATAATAAAGTCTCTCACTATTTCCATTGTCTCCCCATCTATTTGCCAGGAAGTGATGGGACCAGATGCCATGATCTTAGCTTTCTGAATGTTGAGTTTTAAGCCAACTTTTTCACTTTCTTCTTTCACTTTCATCAAAAGGCTCTTTATTCCCCCTCTTCACTTTCTGCCATAAGGGTGGTGTCATCTGCATTTCTGAGATTATTCACATTTCTCCTGGCAATCTTCATTCCAGCTTGTGCTTCATCCAGCCAAGCATTTCAAGAGTACATGATGTACTCTTCATGTAAGTTAAATACGCAGGATGAAAATATACAGCCTCGGTGTACTCCTTCCCCGATTTGGAACCAGTCTATTGTTCTGTGCCCAATTCTAACTCTTGCTTCTTCACCTCCATACAGATTTCTCAGGATCCAGGTGAGGTGGCCAAGTATTCCCATCTCTTGATGAATTTTACACAGTATGTTGTGATCCACACAGTCAAAGACTTTGGCATAGTCAATAAAACAGAAGTAGATGTTTTTCTGGAATTCTCTTGGTTTCTCTATGATCCAGTGGATGTTGGCAGTTTGATCTCTGGTTCCTCTGCCTTTTCTAAATCCAGCTTGAACATCTGGAAGTTCATGGTTCATGAACTGTGGAAGCCTGGCTTGGAGAATTTTGAGCATTACTTCACTAGTGTGTGAGATGAGTATAACTGTGTTGCAGTTTGAACATTCTTTGGCATTGCCTTTCTTTGGGATTGGGATGAAAACTGATCTTTTCCAGTCCTGTGGCCACTGATAAGTTTTCCAAATTTGCTGGCATATTGAGTGCAGCACTTTAACACCATCACCTTTTAGGATTTGAAATAGCTCAACTGGAAAGCTGGACGCCATCCACAAATATGGATTGGTTGCCCAGTGTGTAGTTTAAATATAAATGTATTTAATTTATAATCAGTTTGCTACAGTCTCCACCATTCCTTATTACATTTTACTGGCAACTTCATAAATCTGTGTTCTTCTGTGTGTTTGAATTTTCAGTTACTGGCAGAGTATTTAAGAGCATGATCTTTGATGTCAGAGAGGATGGTTCAAGACTACTGCTCTGGAAGCTACTTTTAGCTATAGGATCGGAAAAGCCAATGCATTAAGCTAGATAAGGCATGTAAAGTGTCTAGCACATGCTCTAGCATAGAGTAATTAATAAATGTTAGTTCTCATTATTCTTTAGTAAATGAAACCCCTGATGCTAATGACATCGCGTTAGAGCAAAGAACACCAGTAAGATGCTTTGCCTAAAAGTGGTAGCACCTGGGCATAATTTCATGAACATAATTTTTATGAGGCTGCTTTAATGGGAACTGACATTAGTGAAGTGAATTTTAGTGAATGACAGAACTATAATAAGATTTCCTTGGATTGGTTTTTAAATGTGCTACATTGCACCAAAACAATTCTGACCATTAGTTCTAAAGCAATGTAGTTTTCAGCCATGTGTTTCATACATCATGTTTTTAGGTATGTAACACCATGAGCTAAGTGTTTAAAAATTAAAACTAAGGAAGAGAATGCAAGGAGGAGATGCCTACTGTGAAAGGAAAATCCACGCTTATCTTGAGTTTTATAAAAATGAGATGTTTCCTAGGTCCTCTTAGCTTTCACATTATTTTCTGAAAGAAAAACTCAAAACTTATAACCTCCATTTTATCCAAGAGAACACATTCAGGCTAAAAATGTTGTTCAGTATATAATACCTGAGAAATAATAGAGATTAATAATGCATTGGCAAGGTTAAATAAAAAAGGGAAACTTTACCTTGTAAAAATCAAAAAATGCTCTGTTACTGAGATGTGGATTAGAATGTTGAAAGCGCTTGGGGACCGTGCACTCTGTAAAATCTGATTTATACTGCAGACATCATAATGCCTACCTCCTTCAGAATGACAGATAGCACCAAGCTGAAGTCGCAGCAGCAGCCCCAGAGTGCTAACGGCAATGCCTTCCATCTCAATAGCTGAGTCTGTGCCATTCTGTACACTTAAAATTCTGAGCATTTAACACTTCTTGTTGCATCTAAATCCAGACACAAAAACCTTCAAATCAAACTATTTACCTCAACTGGAATCTGCCTTGAATAATTCATAAGGAGGGAGAAAGATGGCAGTGAAGAAAGCCGAAGAGAGTTTTAATGAACTCTAGAGTTTCACAAATAATGGCACGGAACCTATTACAGCCTTTCCTCTCACCCAGTAAAGAGAAGACTATCCTTCTCTCTGACACTGAATACATCTAGAAAACAGGAAGAGTAGGATAGGGCTCAGTTTTCTGCTTGTCTGAGATTGCTATCCAAACAGCACTGCTCAGATTATTTACTGGGAGAGGTTCTTTTTTGAAAGTGTAACAATTGAGGAAGCATCTACAATATTCACATTCAAATGCTCTATTCTCATGTTGCTGTCTAAAATTCAAGGGGTATCTGGAGATTCTGTTAAACAAAAACTGGGACAGTCAAGGGCTTCTCCGGCGGTGCTAGTGGTAAAGAACCTGCCTGTCAATGCAGGAGGCATAAGATGGAGCGCTGCGGGTTCGATCTCTGGGTCAGGAAGATCCCCTGGAGGAGGGCATGCTAACCCACTCCAGTATTCTTGCCTGGAGAATCTCATGGACAGAGGAGCCTGGTGGGCCACAGTTCATAGGGTCCCAGAGTCGGACATGACTAAAGTGACTTAGTACTCACCGTGGTTCAAACAGTAAAGAATCTGCCTGCAATGCAGGGGACCCGGATTGGATTCCTGGTTGGGAAGATCCTCTGGAGCAGGAAATGACAACCCACTCCAGTACTCTTGCCTGGAGAAATCCATGGACAGAGGAGCCTGACAGGCTACGGTCCATGGGGTCACAGAGTCGGACACGACTGCGCAGCTCACCCAGGCACACTTGACTGTCCAGAAGCCCCACGGCGCTGGCCTAGGTTCCACCAGAGCCTGCTTTTCTGCTGCTTTGAAGGCTTAGTTGTCATGATGGGCAGAGTTAGAAGCTACCTAACTACGTTTCTTGGAAATAATAAAAAGGATCCCCATTCTGATGGACTAGGAGCTTCCCTGGTGGTTCAGACGGTAAATAATCTGCCTGCAATGCAGGAGACTCAGGTTCAATCCCTGGGTCAGGAAGATCCCCTGGAGAAGGACATGGCAACCCACTCCAGTATTCTTGCATGGAGAATCCTACGGACAGAAGAGCCTGGCAGGCTATAGTCCATGTGGTCACAAAGAGTCAGACACGACTGAGGGACTATCACTTTCACATTTTACTAGCTAAGCATCTCTGCCGTGATTGACCTGTTGAATGAATTTAGGATTCTAATTAAATTAGCAAAATAGAGGCCTTGACAGTGTACTTACTGGGTAAATGTGTATTTGTTTCCTATTGCTGCTGTAACAAATTATCACAGACTTAGTGGCTAAAACAATACACATTTATTCTCTACGGTTCAGCAATGCAGAAGTCCCAGGCAAGACTTAGGGAGTTAAATTAAAATACGAGGTAGCCGATTCCTTCTAGAGGCACCCAATAAGTGGCTTGCCTGCCTTGTCCTGCTCCTAGAGGGGGCCCTTGTTCCTTGGCCTGAGCCCCTTCCTCTGTTTTCAAAGCATGTCGCTCCAATCTCCATTTCTTCATGACATCTTCAGTCCTTGATGGTCTTTTCCTTGATCTCTTGTAAAGATGCTATGAATACACCCAGTCTCAGCAAGATCATCCCGGATATTTTCCTATCTCAGGACCCTAAATCTCATCAGCAAAGTCCCTCTGCCATGGAAGGCAACCTTTTCTCAGGAGGTGGGGACCAGGAGGTGGACACTCTAGGGGGCCGTTATTTTCTCTGCAACAAGGCTGGACTAAGCGTATTTTTAGGAAGTTTTGTTACTCATGTTTGGCTGCACTGGGTCTTGTGTTCCGCGCACACAGCCCTCTCTAGTTGTGGGGAGCAGGGCTCACTTTCCGGCTGAGGCTTCCCTGGGGCAGCTTCTCTTGTTGCAGAGCACAGGATCTGAGGGGCTGCAGGCTCAGTGATTTTGGCTCAGTCCTGCAGCACGTGGAATCTTCCTGAACCAGGGATTAAGCATGTGTCCCCTGCATCGGCAGGTGGGTTGTTAACCGCCGGATCACCAGGGAAGTCCATAGTTAATCATTTAATGGAAATATATTTACATATTAGGTATTAGGTCCCCTGTGAATTAACTGCAAATAAAACTAAAAGAAAATCTCAGTAATTGTAACACAACTGTTTTTTTCAAAGTACTATTTTCTAAAGCCATATTTCACAAAACTTTATAAAGCTTACTGCAAGCTTTTAGATATATAAATGTATGAGTTGCTCCTCTCTGTTAATTAAGAGTAACCAGACATTTCAAATACAGGTAAGACTAGAATATCTGTGTCAAAGCCATTTTCATTAATTATTTCCTTTTAATGTGTCTTATCATTCCCTTCTGCTTTGCAAGTGCTTAGATACCTAGAACTTAAAATGTAAGTTTTTTTTTTAATGTTTATTAAAATGAATGAGTGAATGAAACTGTTTCAGATGGTTAAATGTTAACATCTAGTCAAAGCTATGGTTTTTCTAGTAGTCATGTATGGATGTGAGAGCTGGACCATAAGGAAAGCTGAGCGCTGAAAGGATTGACGCTTTTGAACTGTGGTGTTGGAGAAGACTCTTGAGAGTTCCTTGGCCTGCAAGGAGATCCAACCAGTCCATCCTAAAGGAGATCAGTCCTGAGTATTCATTGGAAGCACTGAGGCTGAAACTCTAGTACTTTGGCTACTGATGGGAAGAATCTGACTCATTAGAAAAGATCCTGATGCAGGGAAAAATTGAAGGCAAGAGGAGAAGGGGATGACAGAGGATGAGATGGCTGGATGGCATCACTGACTCAATAGACGTGAGTTTGGGTGAGCTCTAAGAGTTGGTGATGGGCAGGGAGGCCTGGCGTGCTGCAGTCCATGGGGTCGCAAAGAGTCGGGACACGAATGAACGACTGAACTGACTAAACTGAAATGTTAAAAGACAAGACTTTACTTTTACTTTTCCACATTTTTAAAGCAAAGTAGAATCACTGTACTAAATAGTGAATTCAGATCTGAGGGGCAGCCAACTTTTATGAACCATATAAATGCTTTTGTCAGACAAGCCTTATTTCAAGTACACATTAGTATCTTTTAAAGAAGTCCTTAATAAGACAAGTTCGTCTTAAGATGGAAACATTTTCAATGAAAAATGATCCACAGATATTCTCACTTCATTTCAGAAGCATCCTGATCCAGTATCTGCTCTAGATGCATATGACAAGTTCAACATGTTTCTAACAACCTGCTGAATTTGCGAGAACAGTTAATATACTTTTGCTATAATTCTTATCAAAGCCATGAGATAGATATTTAATTGATAAATAACTGATGTGCAACAAAACAGTGAATTAAATAAAGTTAATATATTTAATACTTTAAAAATATATTTCCTTTAAAACTGTTTACAAAATCAACTTCCAAATTAATATATGATCATATCAGGGATTACAAGCTTATCTAAAAAGGAAGAACATTTTAACAATCTATAAATTAAAATTAGTTGACTTAAATTTATATCTCTGGAAAATATTAGTGAAGTAGTTCCTCACAGGTATATTTAATTCTGAAACCCTCATATATTTTCAATTCAAAATTCCAAGTTACTGAAAACAACCATACTGCATAATACAATGGGAAAATACATAGAAATTACATTTCAAAATATTTTATTCTACTTTTTAATTGAAAATGGGAAAGCAGGAATTGGGTATTGGGGTAGTACTAGCAGTGGAAATAGAGCGTCTTAAAGATTGCAATAAGGATAGCAACAAAGAACACACAAAGCTTAAATCTCTACTATGTGCATATGTATGTTTAAACAAATCAGAGACATTTTTAAAACTATTAAATAAAACACTATCAATAAAAAATGGGCATATGATAAATGTCTGAAAGAACATGCATTAAATGTGGATTGTGGTTGTCTATGGTTATGGTGAATTTTTATTTTCTTCTTTATAACTTGAGTGTCTACAAAATGTTTTGCCAGGAACATGTATTATTTTAGCAAGCAGAACTAAACAATATTGATCTTTCTGTTAAAAATATATTTCATGTTTAATTTATGGGCCAAACTAAAGACGAACTTAGTTCCACTATATTTTTTAAAAAGCAAAAACAGAAAATGCTATGCGTGACTTTTTTTAAATAGTAGTTTCTATTTGTATGTGAACTTATAAGAACTGTTCACCTAGTTAAAAAAATTTTTAAGCTATTTTTATGCTTTTGTGGATATCCTCTGTGCAAAATTGAAATTATCAAGAAAGAATATTTTATTGAGTCATGAAAATCCATGGTCAAAAACATTTATAGCATCATATTTATACTGGGCAAGAGAGTTCCAGAAAAACATCTATTTCTGCTTTATTGACTATGCCAAAGCCTCTGGCGGTGTGGATCACAATAA
The DNA here is from genome assembly GCA_006408675.1 of Madoqua kirkii. NCBI lineage: Eukaryota > Metazoa > Chordata > Mammalia > Artiodactyla > Bovidae > Madoqua > Madoqua kirkii. The sequence continues at coordinate 342 of SJYC01086279.1, read as the reverse complement.
ACTGTGGAAAATTCTGAAAGAGATGGGAATACCAGACCACCTAACCTGCCTCTTGAGAAATCTGTATGCAGGTCAGGAAGCAACAGTTAGAACTGGATATGGAATAACACACTGGTTCCAAAGAGGAAAAGGAATACATCAAGGCTGTATATTGTCAGCCTGCTTATTTAACTAATATGCAGAGTACATCATGAGAAACACTGGACTGGAAGAAACACAAGCTAGAATCAAGATTGCCAGGAGAAATATCAATCACCTCACATATGCATATGACACCACCCTTATGGCAGAAAGTGAAGAGGAGCTAAAAAGCCTCTTGATGAAAGTGAAAGAGGAGAGTGA
>SJYC01086278.1:0-20350 GCA_006408675.1 Madoqua kirkii | reverse complement strand
CTTCATTTTCAGTTTGTTTCATGCCTATTTTCATGATCTCTATTTTAGTCAGGTGGTAAATATTAATATCCACCATTAGATCATATTTAAACTATCATTTTCAAGAATAATCTTCATGAATATCACTGTACTAGTCAAAGTTGAATTACTTAAAATTGTTCTATGATGATAGGCTATCCATCCATTAGTAAAATCCTTCCTTTCTTCCTTCCTTCCTCTCTTTTTTTCATAAATAATTATTTGTTTTGTATGGATTAAAATATACCTGAAAATATTTTTTAAGTTTTGTACAACAGTTTATAGATGGAATATAATCTAACAAACATGTTGAGAATAGAGTGACTCACAAGCTGAAATCTTGCTGTACAAGGAATTTTTTTTTTTTGTTTCCTAGCAGGCTCCTTCCTCCTTTATTTTATTTATTTATTTATTATTGTTATTATTTTATTTATAGAAGCATTCCAAGGAGACCTGGAATGTGTAAGGGAGGGGAAAAAATGGAGGCAACACATATGCTGTCTTCTGATGTGATTTAAAGGCAGGGCTAAAGTTTGAAAGTGAAGCTGACTTGATTAGTAAGTCCCATCTTTTCAACTAAGTTTAACAGGAAGAAGTTTCAGAGAGCTAGATTTCAGGTAAGGAGTAAGATTTGTACCCAGATTAAAATAAATAATAATAATAATATTCATTGAATGCTTACTGTTTGCCGGGCACCATGCTAAAGCTTTACATTTATTGCTGTGTTTAATTTTCAAGGAAACTTGATCAGGTGTTGGGGAACTGATACTTAAAAGAGTTTAATAAATTCCCAGACATATGGCTAGTAAGTGATGAACCAGAAGTTAAATAAAGAGTCTGATTAGAAGGCCCCCACTTACATTCTCTTTTCTGTAACATGAAAAAGAATAAAAGCACTTGCTGATGCGTTTCTGATGGATTAAGTCTGGGTAGTTAGTTGAATCAATTAGGTTTCCTGTGGTAAGCAGCTTTTAAGATGCTTTCCAATGATCCCCTGCTTCCTGGTATTGATATCTTTGTTAATTCCTTTCTCTTGAGTATTTCATTTCTAACCAAGATTATATGGCAATGTTGAAGAGATATGACTCTCTGTTGATGTTCCTGTTGTTGATCAGTCAGCAAGTCGTGTCTGACTTGGCAACCCCAGGTACTGCAGCATGCCAGTCTGCCCTGTCTTTCACTGTCTCCCAAAGTGGCTCAAATTCACGTCTACTGAGTTAGTGATGCTATCTGTCTCATCCTCTGTCATCCCCTTCTCCTCCTGCCTTCAATCTTTCTAAGAATCAGAGTCTTTTCCAATGAGTCAGTCATTCGCATCAGGTGGCTAAAGTATTGGAACTTCAGCTTCAGCATCAGTCCTTCCAATGAACATTCAAGGCTGATTTCCTTCAGGATGGACGGGCGTGATCTCCTTGCAGTCCAGGGGACTCTCAGCACCACAGTTTTAAAGCATCAGTTCTTTACCTCTCAGCCTTCTTTATGGTGCAACTTTCGCAACCATGAAATGACTACTGGAAAAACCCACAGCTGTTTTCCAGTTATCACATTTGTTCAGTTATAAAAATTATAACTTCATCTCCCTATCGATTCTCTCCACTGCCTTCTCAGTCTGTGCCCTTTAATGAGGCGGTCCTATTGGTGAGGCCTGTAGCAGCTTCTAGTCAACAGCCAGCAGGGAGCTGAGGCCCTAGATGCACAGGCACACAAGCACCGAATTTCACCAACAGATCACTGAGCTGAGAAGCAGATCCTCTACCAGCTGAGCCTGCAGATGAGAGGCCCCAGGCCTGGCTGGCATCTCAACCGCAGCCTTGTAAGACATCTTGAGACAGAAGGCTCCCTCAGGTAAGCGGTGCTTGGATTTCTGATTTATAGAAACTGTGAGATGATACCTGTGTGTCCTCTAAAGCCACTAAAGGTTAGGGATAATTTGTTACACAGCAGTAGACACCTAACACACCTTCCTGAGGCAAGGGCTGCGCCTTATGCAACGTCACGTATCCAGCAACTGGCACGGTTCCCGAAACACAGAAGGAAGCTGTGAATGTCAACTGACTGAGTGGAGAGCAAACAAAAGGAGCAAAGATTAAACTAAATGATCTTTAGGATAATTGGAAACTTAAGAGTCTATTTTTATTACGTGGAGAAGATAATTGAAACAGACTCTTCATGATGGCCCAATATACTTTGTCAGAATAAAAGATTATACAAGTGCAAGAGCCTAAACTCAATAATAAAGATTTTTTTTCTCCCCTGCTCCCCCAGGTGTATTGAGATGTAACATAGATACAAAAGATTCACCGTATGCCGTTTGATAAAGTTTTAAAGTGAGAGATAATCATGTCACCATTATTATAGTCAAGATATGAAGCATTTCCAACTCCTGAAAAAGTTCTGGCCCCTCTGCAATCAATCTCCCTTCCTGACTCCTTCTGGCAACTACTTACTGGTGGGTTTTTTCTCAGTACAGTTTTACATTGTCTAGAATCTCATACACAGAAATGTTTTTAAATGGTGTGTGTTGCAAATGCACTAGGTATAAAGATATCAGACCCCTTAAGTCAGCTGTAGCTGAATTTAATATTTTTGTTTTTCATTCATAATTTCTTATACAAATATCTTCAATAGATTCTCTTTACAAATGAATTATATTATCTATAAGAAAGAGACTATTTCCAATGGCATTTTTACTAATTGATCTTTAATAAATCAATCTGACCAAGAGAAGAGTTTCTAAAATTCCTCAAAGATCATTGGGATATACCCAGAATTTTCCCCTCTGAACACTGAGAGAAAAATTAAGCTATTTTGCAGTGCCCATTTATAAGCATTTTTAAATTTAACAACTGAAAGAATGTTGAGGTTACAGTGAAGCAGGAAAGGATTTTACATTTGGAGTTAGAACTCTCTCGGTTTTGCTACAGCTTGGCTCTTTTGAATTGGTTCTTGCCGATTAAAATTTCTACTCTGACACAATCAGCCTGCTTTTGAACAACTGGTCTTTCTCCTAGTTGCATGTAAGAGACATGCAGTCACCTAATAAAAATGCTCAAGACATTTCCTTGAATGTAAGAGCTGATGATGGACGGATGAGCCGCAGTGAGACCCACACAATGCCAGCAGTCAGCAGAACTCGCCAGTGGTCACCGCTTGCAAGGACCAGCTGCACCGGGCGACTCTGAATCCCTGCAGCCTTTCACTTAACACATTTTTACTGAATTCTCCAAGTGAGCAGGGTGCCAGATTTGCTATATCCAATGTTTCTTCACTTACTGGGAGAAAATCACTAACAGTTACTAACAGTTTCAGCACCAAGGCAGGAGTCAATTAAGCTGGAAAAAGCCTTGATATGCCTACAGCATCTAAGCTCCATTTTACGGGGGAAGCAGCTAAATAAATCCCAGAGAGTGCCACTGACGTGCGTCTCAAGTCGTAGACACCCTTCGGTCATGACTTCCAGCTGAACAATTGCATTTGGAGATAAACCGGGCAGTGAACAAAACAGTCTGTTTGGGATCAGACTAACCTAGGTGCAAATTGGGTTTCACGAAGTAAGCTTAGGAGCCATAGGAAAAGTAACCTAACTTCTAGAGACACAGTTTCGTCGGAAGTAAATGAGTGCTTTATATTTATAACAAGACGCGACGCAGGGCTTTTCCTGCTAAGCTGCTAAGTCACTTCAGTCCTGTCCGACTCTGTGCAACCCCATAGACGGCAGTCCTCCAGGCTCCCCCGTCCCTGGGATTCTCCAGGCAAGAACACGGGAGTGGGCTGCCATTGCCTTCTCCAATTTCCGTTTCCTATCGCTTCAAACCTTTCAGCTCAAGCCTGAAATGAGAACAGTCAGAGGAAGGACCCTAGGGCAGCTCCCGGCGCCCTTCCGGGGCTTCTAGTCAAGCAGTGCAGCGGGCTGCAGCCTCGCCCTCCATCTGGAGGATCAGGTGCAGAAATCTGGGCGCATCAGGGAGGAAGCCTCTAAGGCAGTGAGACAGTCTCCAAGGGAGGGGTTCCGGCGTACCCCCTCCCCTGCGCACACACTGCTCACACTTAGGCGAGAGGGCCAGCTCCAGGGGATCTAAACACCTGAGGGGGGCACTTTCAACCCCGGAGACCAGCGTCTCGATTCTGACCACAGGCTTGCTGAGCAGAGAAATGTGCCGGCCAGTTTCTGCATGAGAAATCGGAACTGCAGTTCCTCATCAGTTTCTGTGATGAGAAGACCCTGGACCAAGCTGGCTTGTGGCGCCTGGCGTTTGGGGAAGCATTTGAACATCGAGATGACTGTCCCTTTCCCTCCTGGAGAATTTAGAAAGCAGAATGCTTTCTGGAAGACAGCAAAGCAGACCCACGTTCCATTACTGGGCAGGCCAGGAATGCCCGCATCTCCTGCAGGCTCAGCGCATCCCTCAGAAAGTAAGCAGATATCCCTATGGGCTCCTACAGAAAAGAACTTCCTGCCAAAGTCAGAGAAGGCGGTTAGAGGATTGATTACTCTGTGCTGGAGCTGGGTGATCGCTAAAATGCACATGCCCGTCGTCAGAGAGCCGAGGGCCCAAATAGTGGGGTATGGGAGAGATGGTAAGGCTTCAAAGAGCCTACCACAAGGCCGCCAGCTCTTGTCGGTAACAGAGTTACCTATCCCCGAGACTAGAAAAACCCCAGTCAATTAAAAAATCACTCTAAAATGCAGGGCTAGAGCTAGTGGTAGGCTTGAACAGAGAGGATGAGAGGCATTTTGAATTTTATTTGACTTAAAGACAGCTTGGAAATTTTAATAACAAAATAAATTCCAGTTGTGGAAATTCAAGTGTGTTTATAACCAATGGTCTGAGAAACTCTGGGCTCTGCCAACATAGTACCAGATCTCAGGGTCAGAATGTGTGATAACATGGCCGCAAAAATAAATGAATAAAGGGGCTCGCTGCTTATACTGGCTTTGAGTCCAGATCTCGGAATAAAATCGTTACTTAAGGATTATAGATAATACATGTTAAATGCCTCCCATAGTACCTGCACACAGAAAATGAGTCTAATAAACATGAGTTATTGTTAGTTTTATTACGTCTCTGGCACTGTTAGTTACTTTACTTACCTATATTGCCTCTAATCCCCCCAATAAATCTACAAGGCAGCTATTATTATACTTATTTTACAGATTAAGAGAAAGAGGAAACAGAAGTGAAAGAGGCAGTCTTTATCATGAGAAGCTTAACCGAAGGGAAGCAGAGCAGCCCATTAGCAGCGCTAACGGCTCAAACGGAGGCAGTGCAAGGCGTCTCCGGAAGCCAGCTCAGACTGCACTTCGGCTTCCCCAAAGGATCTGGCCAAAAAAATTAGAGTTAATTAAGCAGGGGCAAAATTCCCAAACGCTAGCCTCTACAAGAGGTGCAGGAAGGGACGTAGCTAGAGGGGAACAGAGCCGCAGGAGGGAGAGATGTCAGGAGAGACCTGGAACTCTCTTTGCTTGTTTACCCAGAACACAGCGCAGAAGCAAGAGACAGCTTAAGGGAGGAAGTGGTCACTGCCACGTGGGGACCTCTACACAGAGCCTGGAAGCTGGTGTCACAGCCGGAGTCCCTAGGTGCTGAATCAGGCCCATCTGTGAGCTCTCCTGACCTCCCGGTGTCCTCATGTGTAAACATCTGTAAAGCCACTTAACGTCCTCATCTTTGTATGGAGTAAAGATAACACCTACCTCATGGAGCTCTACTGAAATGCTAGATTACAAAGTGCCACAGAAGTCTCACACTGTGAGCTCAAACACTGAAAATGCCAGGCAATTCTTCCCAGTGTGTTTCACAATGAACACTTACTTTGATTAGCACTGATTAAATCTCCCCTTCTCCATTTTTCATTGGAGAAGGAAATGGCAACCCACTCCAGTACTCTTGCCTGGAGACTCCCATGGACGGAGGAGCTTGGTGGGCTACAGTCCACGGGTCGCAAAGAGTTGGACACGACTGAGCGACTTCACTTTCACTGCATTTTAATACGTGATGGACATCCAACACATTTTTAAAAGCTCACTCTTTGTACTCGTCCTAAAACATTCAGCTGGATTCTTAGCATTTGTATTTCCACTGTAAGTTCTAATAAAGGCAAACAGAAAAATACGGCAGGAAAGTCTGGATGGTTAAGGGCAAAAGCTAAAGACGGACGCTTCACTTGAAGGTCTCAGAGTGGCAACGGTAATTACAGGTTTGGAGCTTGTGGCAATCATAGCAAATCCTCAAGTGCTGGGTTTCTCCTTCCTCTATAAATCTGTGGGGACTTGGTGACCTAATCCAAATATCAGAAGAGATCCAACTCTGAGAGATGCCCTCTTCCCTAAGTGGCTGTTTGCATTTCTTTGAATAAGTGCCAGGAAAAAGGAGAGAGAGGGAGAGAATTCAAGTTATCAGCGTGGAATATAATGAGGGCATCTTGTGAGCAGCAGGACGATATAGGGGGTAGAAGATGGCGTCTCTTCCTAGAATCAGTTCCTCCCTATGGTCACTTAGAAGCATGGTGAGATCGATTAACAGACTTAGATCAGAAGGGAGAATGGTCAAGGTCAGGGCCAGTCACAGGTCAACTTCCTGGGTGCAGTGTGTGAGATGTCTGCAAACGACCTAACACCCAAGGCTGGCCCCGACATCTCGGGCACCGTTGCTGGGTGCAGCTAGGAAAGTCGCAAGGCAGAGTGCCAGGGGCTTCACAAACTTAGGACCTTTTTATCAGGCTCTGATACCAAGAGAGCCAGCCTCAAGAAAGGGCCTGAGAGGAATCTAGGGAGGAAGGGCCAGGGAACAGTGATGCAAGCTATGCGGTGGTGGGCACAGGAGTAAAGAGTGGTCAAGGCATAAAGACACAAGTGGGCCAGAACCCAGGAACACTGGGCCTATTCCTTCCAGAACCTGGGAAAAGCCCCTTCAGAACTGAGGACTGAGGGTAAATGGACAGGGAGTCAGAGTCCCTGCCCTTTTCATTCTAAAATGATCTTTAGATGAAGGAAGAATAATACCCAAGGTTTATTTTTTTTATAATGTTCCTCTCATATGATTAGATGGTCTTTAAGGACTTTTAAAAAAATGACAGTACATATCTAAACTTTGGCTTATCTAAAAATATACACCTCTTAGAAGTTGATTAAGTTTAACTTTTTGCATTGACTATTCCAACTAGCAATGCTTTTATTCTTTAATAAAAGTATTTTGGAAAGTGAAAGTATTTTAAAAAGAAAGTAAAAGTAGAGCAGTATTACAACAATTAGATTTGCTCATTTTTTTTCCAAAACTGGCAACTTTAGCATATGTAAACGTGGCATCTGATTACTCGAATGCTCGTAAAATGCTCTAACGTATACTGTGTATCTAGAGAGTTTGAATGAACTGTTTCCTTTCCTGGGTCTGGTGGGGGATAGAAGGAGACGGGGAGTTATAAAACTTGCACTTAGCCCAGTAATTGTGCCACATTTGTCTATGTCAATGTCCCAAACAAATGTTGTAAGCTTCGGAGTGGTAGGAGGTGCCAGTGGTGAGCCAAAACAGGAGCCTTAAGTCCCCAGGGCAGGAAGATCCCCTGGAGGAGGCCTGGGGGCCCACTCCAGTATTCTTGGGCTTCCTTGGCGGCTCAGCTGGTAAAGAACCCGCCTGCAGTGCGAGAGACCTGGGTTCCATCCCTGGGTCAGGAAGATTCCCTGGAGGAGGCCTGGGGGCCCACTCCAGTATTCTTGCCTGGAGAATCCCATGAACAGAGGAGCCTGGTGGGCCGCAGTCCACAGGGTGGCAAAGAGTCGGACACGACTGAAGTGCCTTAGCATGCACATACAGCTATCGAGAGACACTTGAGAAAACTTAGAACTTTCTTTGACACACAGCTTTTGGGTTTGGCTGGAAGCAAGCCTCCATTCCAATCTGCTTTAAATGACGGGTCTGACGGTGCTGTGTTTTTACATCACCTTCGTTGTCCTATTTGATTTCTAGGACAGACTGGCACCACTGGGTAGGCCCCATGGATGGTGTTTGTCCTACAACCCAGACGCAAGCTATCGAGAGACACTTGAGAAAACTTAGAACTTTCTTTGACACACAGCTTTTGGGTTTGGCTGGAAGCAAGCCTCCATTCCAATCTGCTTTAAATGACGGGTCTGACGGTGCTGTGTTTTTACATCACCTTCGTTGTCCTATTTGATTTCTAGGACAGACTGGCACCACTGGGTAGGCCCCATGGATGGTGTTTGTCCTACAACCCAGACGCACCGGGAGGCAAAAGGTCAGATGAGGAGAAAGAAGGAGGAGGGGATGGACAGTTACATTTTTATATGATACTTTACCTGCTGAAATCATTTCACTGCATCCATGTAATAGGGGAAAAGGAAGCTATAAAATGAAAGAGATGGGGAAAAACTCTCAGAAGTATAATGGTCCTTGAAATGTGTATTAGTCTTCATCCAGAGTTCAAAGAATATCTATTATAGAAACAATATTATGCTTTCATGAAAATGCATTTGTCGTTGATTAAAATAGAGTCCTATGATAAAAATCTGTGGGACACGCTCTACAGGAATTAGAAGGGTGACATGATAGATGAAAACTGAAAATTGTTTCGGGTTCACATAGAGGGCACTGTGTAACCGTAATGACGATAGCTTGCATTTGTGAAGGATTTCAGTTTTCAAAGTGCTTTCATCCCATCATCTCTTCTGATCCTTGCAACAACCCCATGAGCTAGGTAGGGCAAGAGTTATCATCTCCATTTTAAAGGAAGAGAAACTTTATATCTCTCTCAAATAAGTAATTCTGTATTTAAAATGATTGTATAATGCTTCACTCTTCTTGATATCTGTGCTAGCCTGCTTAAACACTCATTTATAAGAATACATTTTAAAAATGAGAGTTACTGAAAACTCAGTAAAATTTGTAAGTAAAATTTATAGGGTGGAAATATTCTAGGAGAAAGAGGCACAATTAAAGAGAATGAAACTGTGTGAACATATATGCCAGTGGGGGACCTGGGAAGTTATTTTGCATAATAGGATTTAAGTAGTTGCCTTATTTGAGGGGATATTACCATGTAACTTCTGGCTACCATCTCAAAATTTCACGTTAAAAACTAACCCCTATCTCTCAATTGTCTGTGTAGAACCCCAATTTACGTCTTCACCCAGCATGGGTTTAGTTTGCTCCCCTCTTTTTTATTGACTGTCCAAAATCAGTCACCCCACCCTTCTCTTTAATTCCTGCTTGTCCACCAAAATTCCAGCTCTTCCCTCGTTCAATTTCGCACTGTATTTGAGTTTATCTGATTTACAACTTGCCTTAGCTCCTGCAATAGGAAGTGATTCTTTTCCTCACATTCATAGATCCCTATATATAATACATATATTTTTTTTTCTCTCTCTCTCTCTTTAAGGTAAAGAGTACTTCACTTGCCTTTCAGAATTCTTTTTTTGTGAGCATAGAAATGCCACCCAACTTCCAGCCACTCTCTTCCCTCTTTTAATGAGTCCTGGGTCCTCTTCCCTTCCAACGCCCTATGATTTGTCCTTCCTCAAGCCTTCAGTGTCTTACTCCGTCACGTAGAAACGTTCCCCTCTTTCTTGCACATAGCTCTTCTCCACACCTTCTCCTCTGCTATCACTTCCGTGTCTCTGCTTCTCTTTGGAAGGCCCTCGTTAATGAATACCTACATGATTTATACGTTGTGAAATTCAAGCAGTATCTTAATTATATAATGTCTTATACTAATCCATATTCATTAATCTGTACCTTCGGTTAAGCTGAAAGCCTCTGACAGGAGGCAACATGTTTTAATATTTTTCTGACACCCTCAGGCACTGAGCAGTGATGAAGACCTAGGGGTGGCTCATTTTTAATTAATAACTATATTCAAAAGCACAGAAACAGAAGTCTGAAAGTAAATGCATTCACTCACGCTAACCATGCATTATGTTGAGTGCTGAGAATATCATGTCAAGTCAGAAAGACCAGCTGCCGCCTTCACCAAGCTCGCGCTCTCCTGCTATGGAGAACCCAATAAACACCCTCCATGGGGTGCTGCCTGCCTAACGTCAAGTAAAGTCATGAAGAAAAATAGGAGAGGAGCGCTAATCAGTATTTATTACAAAGAAGTTCACAAATGAAGCAACACCTCTCGGCTTTATGAAGCTTAGGTGGTGGACGCGTATTGCCGTTTTCCATATGGCAGCACAGGGAACATAGATGGTTCTACATTACATGAAGCGTGAAGACCAGTGAGACGCTTGGCATTTCAAGTTGGCAGCTAGAGGGGAGGTGATCTATAATTCAATAGCATTTATTTTTATATTCATCAAACACTGTATGTTTAACATCATTTATTTTTTAAATAAAAACAAATAATTAAAATTACCCAAACAAGAATATAAAATAGCCTGAAGAACTTTAAAATTTTGGTGCTTCACTAACAGAACAGATAAACTAAGCTAATTTCAGTTAATTCTTTAAATGTAGACAGTAATGTTGAATTTAACTTGCAAGTGTTTGATAATCTAAGGTATCATAGAATAACCTAGTTAGCTGATTATCTTTATGCTTTAGTATGTATTATGTACAGATTTTTACAGACTTAATTAACCATGTTAAACCAAGGGAAAAATTAAAGCCAACCTTATTATGTAATCAACAGACCAAAAATGTTTTAAAAGATGCTTTTAGTTTTCTTCTTACATAAAAGTCATTATGTAAGAAGCGAAAAGAGCAAGAATATAGCTCCCTACACAATGATCGGGTAAACAGAAAGAAAATAAAAGACAGAAAGTAGAGAAGAAATCTGTATCAAGAAGAGAGCAGTCCACGTTAGATGCATCAAGACAACTAAAATGAGAGATGTGTGCTTAGTCGCTCAGTCCTGTCTGACTCTTTGAAACCCTATGGCTGTCTCTTATACACAAGTTTTCTTCTTACATAAAAGTCATTATGTAAGAAGCGAAAAGAGCAAGAATATAGCTCCCTACACAATGATCGGGTAAACAGAAAGAAAATAAAAGACAGAAAGTAGAGAAGAAATCTGTATCAAGAAGAGAGCAGTCCACGTTAGATGCATCAAGACAACTAAAATGAGAGATGTGTGCTTAGTCGCTCAGTCCTGTCTGACTCTTTGAAACCCTATGGACTGTAGCCCGCCAGGCTCTTCTGTCCATGGGATTCTCCAGGCATGAAATACTGGACTGGGTTACCATGCCCTCCTCCAGGGGATCTTCCTGACCCAGGGATCAACCCAGGTCTCCCTCATTGCAGGCAGATTCTTTACCATCTGAGCCATCAGGGAAGCCTCAAAATGAAGGATAAAAACAGTTCAATTAACTTATTAATTAGGTCACAGATAAGCTTGGCTTCCCTGGTGGCTTAAACCATAGAGTCTGCCTGCAATGTAGGAGACCTGGGTTTGATCCCTGGGTCGGGAAGATCCCCTGGAGAAGGAAATGGCTATCCACTCCAGTATTCTTGCCTGGAGAATCACACGGACAGAGGAGCCTGGCAGGCTACAGTCCATGTGGCCGCAAAGAGTTGGACACGACTGAGCAAGTAACACATACAAACTTGGGACAGTCTGAGGACAGTGAGGGCGGGGAGCTGAGGTCCTGAGTACCAAGCCTCTTCCACTCGCACAGGTCCTGGCTGCTTGCTTTTTTTGACCTACACTCTAAATGAGTGAAAGGAACAAGCTATCCTCTTTTTCTTGCCTTGTAATCTAAGTTTATCTTCCATTTTCTGGTCCTCATTCACAGAGGCAGGAAGCCTCACGGTCTAGTGAACTCAGCTGGAAAGATTATCTTCTCCATAAAATGAAAGTAATTCTCCAGTGACGGTCCAACACAGGTGGTTGTTGATGCTGACCTATGGGCATCTACGGACCAGAGATTACCAAGGGAGAAGATGCATTGGTTTATGTAGCTCAGAAATATCATACTTCTTAAATATTCTTCTATAGGAAAAAATTGCAGGGATCAATAAAAGATTGGGTGTGAAGACTGAAGAACTCTGTGAAACAGACATTATTCATCCCATTTCACAAATAAATAGACTGAGGCTTTAGAGGAATTAAGCTACCCACAGAACATCAAATGGGGACAAAGACAGAACTCTAACCAAAGTGCATATTCTTTCTACTAATAAATTATCTAATCTTTCAAGAAATATACAGACTACCAGCATTAAAATTTCTTATGATAGGGAGATGGGTAAAACACAATTCACTAAATATCCTGTGAAATCTGGTCAGTCATGAAAACTCTCGATAGATGGACACGACTGAGCAAGTAACACATACAAACTTGGGACAGTCTGAGGACAGTGAGGGCGGGGAGCTGAGGTCCTGAGTACCAAGCCTCTTCCACTCGCACAGGTCCTGGCTGCTTGCTTTTTTTGACCTACACTCTAAATGAGTGAAAGGAACAAGCTATCCTCTTTTTCTTGCCTTGTAATCTAAGTTTATCTTCCATTTTCTGGTCCTCATTCACAGAGGCAGGAAGCCTCACGGTCTAGTGAACTCAGCTGGAAAGATTATCTTCTCCATAAAATGAAAGTAATTCTCCAGTGACGGTCCAACACAGGTGGTTGTTGATGCTGACCTATGGGCATCTACGGACCAGAGATTACCAAGGGAGAAGATGCATTGGTTTATGTAGCTCAGAAATATCATACTTCTTAAATATTCTTCTATAGGAAAAAATTGCAGGGATCAATAAAAGATTGGGTGTGAAGACTGAAGAACTCTGTGAAACAGACATTATTCATCCCATTTCACAAATAAATAGACTGAGGCTTTAGAGGAATTAAGCTACCCACAGAACATCAAATGGGGACAAAGACAGAACTCTAACCAAAGTGCATATTCTTTCTACTAATAAATTATCTAATCTTTCAAGAAATATACAGACTACCAGCATTAAAATTTCTTATGATAGGGAGATGGGTAAAACACAATTCACTAAATATCCTGTGAAATCTGGTCAGTCATGAAAACTCTCGATAGAAACCTCCCAGCATTAATCAACCAGTAATAAGGAAAAATAAGCAATATTCTCCCTGAGATTGGAGGAAAGTACAGTTCAGATGAAAATCTTTCAATGCAATGCACAGCTGGCACCTGTGAAATTTTTAAAATTGTCATTAAATTTATTGCAAGTTGTCTTTATTACTAAAGCTGATAACAGTAATATATATAAATACACTGTCAGCGTAATATGAATTCTAAGAAGTATTCCTCTTTTATTGACAAGTACTTGCATGTATGTACTAACAACTCTTGACCTCGCCGTATGTGAGTGAAAGTTGTGTAATCAATCAAAGCGACACAAAGCACTGTTTTTAAACCAAAGAAAAGCACTTTAATCTGGTCCTAATTTGGTCACCTCTCTCACCACTGTTATTATTGATAATTACTACAATTAAATCATCATTAACTAATCCATCAGAGGATTACAAAAATTGTTAAGTATCTTCCCAATGCCTCCCAGAGTGAGATTTCCCATGGAGGCAATTAGAATTTTGATGTTTTTGAATGCACTGCTCAAATGTAAATTTCCCTATTTCAGACTGAAGCCTGGTCTAAAGGAGAAAGTGATGTGGGACCTATCCAGAGTCTGAGAGAGCAGGCTGCAACGGCAGCAGAACAGAGGGAGCGGCCGCCTCCAAGGGCAACACTGAATTTGAAGCCCAAGTTCACAGACGACCACCAGTTCAATGTATAAGGGCCAACGACAGAAAGCTAGAGCCGGAACGTCTGATCTGTTATCTCGTGAGTGCTCAACAGTTAGGAAAATTCTGCGAGTTCACCTGAAGCAGTCAACTATAATGCCACATTACCATATGCCATATTACAGCAAACTCAAAGCAGGGTGAGGAGTGTTACTTTCTTCTGGAGAGCAGAGAAAAGAACCAAATGAGGCGTCTCAAGCACAGAAGCTGCCAACTCATCACGGCAAGTTGGTGAGATCTTGTGGGAGCCATATGATAGTCATCATTCTGGATTCTGCTCTGTATTCCAAAAAGCTATTGTTTATGAGTGAAGCATTTCCCCCATTTTACAAGTAAATAACTCAACCACAACCATAGTGAGATTCTTATGAAGCTCAGTTCTCCAGACTCACCTTTTTTTTTTCTTAGAAGGATGCTAGCTTCTTTGCAATTGAATTTTAAATATACACATATCTTCTTAAATATCTATGAAGATGTGAAATATTATAATTCCCTCAAAGGGAATTTTCACTAAAGGGTTATGTGAAAACCCACATTTAACTGTCGTTGTTTAAGGATGATTAAGAGCAGCACACAGGTCATCGTTCCAAGCAGGAAATTCTCAAAGTAACGTGTTCTAGAAAGAGACCACTCTATTAAACACTACTTCAAAAGCACCACGTGGGGAGCATCATTCAGCCAATAATCTTCCTGCTTAGCTAAACTCTTTAAATAAGGCATGGGAAAATCTTCACTCACCATTCTCACATTTTATTATTTCTTCTTCAAGAGGGTGTACACTGACAACTTAGCAGTGCTGGTAATCATAATTTACAGTAGACCTTTGAACTATGTGGGGGTTGGGGCACCATCACCTTACCTTCAGTTGAAAATCTAATTTACACTCAGCCCTCAGTATCTGTGGTTCTGTATCTGCAGATTCAATCAACAGTACATCTGTAGTACTGTTACGTATTCAGTGAAAAAGATGCATGTTTAAGTGGACATGCACAGTTCAGACCAATGTTTCTCAAGAGCCAACTGTATCTTGAAACTTTGGGGAGTTCTGGTCTAAGCATAAGATCAGTCAACAGTGGTTTCAAGGATTTGGAATTTTGACTGTGCTCGGACAGTCAAAGTTTAAACTCACAACTGTTTCACAGGAAAATAATCCTATTTCCTGGTTCCTAGTTTGTGGGCTGTATCTGAGGAAGGGATAGATAAAACATGAGAATATTTCAAAAACTGTTATTATGGAAATGGATCATCTCACATGTTCAGGAAAACTGAAACAAAACCTCTCCCTGGAGACACGTTTCCACACTTACTGGAAAACAGATGGGTACAAATTTCCTACTGCCTCAGACTGTGAAAAGTGGTATTAACTTCAAAGAATAAAGTTTTGTGGGAAAACAGCTGCCCTCAGTAACGTCTCCTCAAAACATGAAGGCTATTTTTCCAAAGCAATCCCTGCAGCTTCCCTTAATAACCCATTATATCTGTTACTAGGCATGCGTGCATGCTAAGTCCCTTCAGTCCTGTCCGACTCTTTCCAACGCTATGGACTATAACCCCCAGGCTCCTCTGCCCATGGAATTCCCAAGACAAGAATACTGAAGTGAGTTGCCATGCTCTCCTCCAGGGGATTTTCCCAATCTAGGGATTAAACACAGACTATAAAGAAAGCTGAGTGCTGCAAGGAGATCCAACCAGTCCATCCTAAAGGAAATCAGTCCTGGGTGTTCACTGGAAGGAGTGATGCTGAAGCTGAAACTCCAATATTTTGGCCACCTGATGAGAAGAACTGACTCACTGGAAATGACCCTGATGCTGGGAAAAATTGAAGGTGGGAGAAGGGGATAACAGAGGCTAAGACGGTTGGCTGGCATCACCGACCTAATGGACATGAGTTTAAGTAAAGTCTGGGAGTTGGTGATGGACAGGGAGGCCTGGCGTGCTGCAGTCCATGGGGTCGCAAAGAGTCTGACATGATAGAGAGACTGAACTGAACTGATGTATTTTGATGTGTCCCAAACTTGCCTTTTTGTGAAACTCATAGGACTTGAATCAGACTCCTAGAGCACTTACTAAACTACATTTATCTCATACCACTTGATACTTAAAATATGGAGTCTAGAATCCATTGATGTATTTGTGTTTTTCACAAATGATCCAAGATTTGGACAATATATCTGTATTTAGCCTATAAGGACCAACTTCAATTTTATTAATTTGATTTTCTTCTTAATCCTAAAATTATATCTTTTACATTACTTTTACATATTTTTCCATTTCAAAATTAAACTTTTTTTCTTCATTTCAGTGGCTGCTTTTCAGCTTTGCTACATATATATTTTTTCATATCTGAGGCCTAAGTTTGAAATCAACACTGAATACTTATTGGAAGGACTGATGCTGAAGCTGAGGCTCCACTACTTTGGCCACTTGATGTGAGGAACTGACTCATTGGAAAAGACCCTGATGCTGGGAAAGACTGCAGGCAGGAAGAGAAGAGGGTATCAGAGGATGAGATGACTAGATGATATTACCAGCTCTGTAGACATGAATTTGAGGAAACTCCTGGAGCTAGTGAGGGACAGGGAAGCCTGGTGTGCTGCAGTCCCTGGGGTTACAAAAAGCTGGGCATGACTGAGCAACTGAAGAACAGCAACAAAGCTTGCCATCGTACTCCGGGCCAGATCAGCTGACTTGCCCGAAGCCTTCTCCCCGTCACACAGCTCTCTTCTTGGCCAGGGTCAGAGAAACTGAATGGCAGAATACAGCTGGCCTCCAAAGTCAGAAATAAACGTGAACTTTAATCAGAAAGATGGGAAGATGCACTTGATGAATAAGAAATGAAGACATTCATGAACATCAAAGTGAAGTGAATCTGTGGTGAGTTCTGTTACAACACTGGCCCATTTCTTCACTAATCTGGTTACTCTGTTGTGTGCAAGTCGGAGTAATTACATTTCTATTATTCCAGTCATTTGAGGCTCGAGCTTGACAACTTACCAGATACTCTGCGTAATTAACAAGAGAAGTGAAATGAAGTGAAAGTCGCTCAGACATGTCCGACTCTTTGCAACCCCATGGACTGTATCCATGGAGTTCTCCAGCCCCAAATACTGGACTGGGTACCCTTTCCTTTCCCCAAGGGATCTTCCCAACCCAGGGATCGAACTCAGGTCTCCTGCATTGCAGGCGGATTCTTTACCAACTGAGCTACGAGAGAAGTCCAATTAACAAGAGAGGTCCTACTTTATCTGTGCTAGCCCCCCTGTGATCTGGGTTTCTGTCTTGTCTCTCTCATAGGCCTCACTACGTGCTAGTAATTGCCTCCGATGCTCGGAGCTAAGCAGTAACCTTCTAGCCGTACGCATGTTGCCTGCTTTCAAAACATTATCTTATATTTGTTGACAATAAAACTCACACACAATTTTACTTTCCTCACAAATTTTTCTGGCGTACCTGGAAACCCTCAGTGCTGCCTGCAAACTACACACATACTCTTGTCAGATCTTTGGTGAAAGTGTAAAATGCGACTATTCCCAGTACCGAGCTTTAGTTCACAATTTTTCCATGCAAAGTAGCACCTGTTTTATCCCTTGTTTCCTGCCTGTAAGTCAATTCTCTATCCAAGACAAAATAAGGCATCCTACAGTGACTTAAATCTTAAATGGTCTTTAGTGTGTAGTCTTTTCAAGGGGCTTCTTAAAGCTGCAAACACATTAGGTATGGTACATTTTCCCTGTAAACATATTTAGTTTTTTCCTCAAAGAATTCTAGAAGCTTTGCCTTTCTGAAACTGTTGCCTTCCTCCTTCTATTCTGCTTAATTCCACCAGGTTGCAAGATGAGAACATGAAAATCACCAGCCTTTTTTTGAAGATGGCGGTCACACTGCTTAATCAATGAAGATTTTGCTACATTAACCACAGAGTAGGGGATATGATTTGGCCAAAGACTTCATATTTCACTCTTACGCATTTCACTCTTACAGTCCTGTGTTGAATGACATTATCTTTATAAATTATTTATATCTACTTCAGCAAATTAACTTGAATGTTCATTAATATGTTAGAATATTTATTAACAAACTGATTAAAAATGGTTAGAAATGGAAGTCTTTCTTAAAACATGTGACATATCCTTGCCTACCACCACTGCACTATTAATACCCCTGCCTGTCTTCAATTTTCCCAAGAAGGTGATCAAGTAATTCTCTCTATAGCTTCCTGTTACCAGCTTTAGTGTGCTCTGTAAAACAGCTTCAGGTCTTTGATTTGTGAGGCTCAAACTTCCACTGAATTATGCGTAAAATGCCTACTTAAATCCTTCATTCAAGAGTTTTTGTTTTTTTTTTTTAAATCACTGTGTGCTCGCTTCCAGACTGCAAGCAGTAAATTTATGGTAAGCTATAATTCTAAACTTTAAGAAGCTCACAACAGTAAAGAATCATGTGGCTGAGATCTGGCTCAGAGTGGAAACTGGGACAGTTTGTATCCACTGTGATATCTGGGTATCATACACGGGTTGCAGTCAAGATTCCGGGGGACAAAAAAAATAGAAAATGACTCTGTATATCTTGAGCCAAAAAGAACCTGAATGGATAGATGACGGTGGTTCACAGAGTCGATGGGCATGAGGGCACTTTAGGCTTGAAAATGTTCAGAAACCAAAGGAAACCTGGTGGTTAGAAAAACATCCCAGATGACTTCACAAAGACTATTTTTCAGCTGTGCCTGGCTCCTTTGCTCTCACACTGCTACCTTACAGAGGCTGCTGCTGCTGCTGCCACTTGCAAAATAGATCTGATACTATTCTTGTTCATAAATATGTATATATAATTTTTATTTAGTTTTGATACTATTCTGGTGTGTGTGTGTATATATATATAAATATATATAAATATAAATATAAATATATAATTTTTATCTTTATTTTTGGCTATGCTGGGTCTTCCTTGCTGCAGGCCAGTGCTCTCCCGTTGCGGGGCGTGGGATTCCCCTTGCGGTGGCTTCTCTTGCAGAGCGCGGTCTGGAGGGCGCATGCGCTTCACTAGCTGCGCACGTGGACTCCGGGATGGTGACTCCCAGCCCCAGAGCGCAGGCTCAGCAGTTGCGGCCACTGGCTTAGTTGCTCCGTGGCTTACGATTCCCGGATCACGGATGGAACCCACGTCTCCTGCACTGGCAGGAGGATTCTTTACCACTGAACAAGCAGCGGAGCCCTGTTCCTGGCTCTCAGTGACACATCCGGACTCAGCACCCGCCAGGAGGGTGCCTTCTGAGTGAGAGTCGTGGAAGTCCTCCCCTACTCTGCCAGGGTTCTCCCAAGGCCAGTGCCTAGTCTTTCTTCTCCCCAGGCGGTAGATAACAATCAGGGACGTTCACCAAAAAATGGGCCCAGGGACTTTTGTTTGATGTTGTGAGTTTGTGAAGGAGTATGGGACTTCCTCCACTAGCAATTAAGAGGTAGCCTCCACTGCTCTGCCTCTTTAATTGTATCTTGAGATCTCTAGCACTGTGTATACAGAAATTACTTCAGTCGTTGCCAACCATTTAAATGCGTTCTTTTTTCATCATTTTGGTTTTTATGTTTTTAAAATTCACGCAGAAGACTGACTTCTCTGGCCAGGCTATGCTATCGCTAATCAGAGCTGGCAAGTGTCTTACAAGCTGGTGGCATGCAGGGTCATTCTTATCTTCCTGAATCCTATCTTACTGAATTCTCACTGTGTTTCTTGAACTCGTAAAATGTAAAATTTACCAAGTTTACTTGCTTTTCAAAAACATGGCCCATGAAGGCAGACATCTTCAGAGTTCACCTTTAAGAACAGTTTTCCAAATTGCTGACTGATCTAAAGCTTTTCTGGTCTCTAGTGAGATTTTTGTATCCAAAATGTCTTTAATGGGATGGTTTCCCATTCATCTTGATTCAGGGTGCTTTTCATGGGGCTTCTACCTGAATAAACATTCTTTTGTACGGGAGAAGGGAATGACTACTCACTCCAGTATTCTTGCCTGGAATTCCATGGACAGAGGAGCCTGGTGGGCTATGGTCCATGAGATCACAAAGAGTCAGACATAACCAAATAAAAACAGATTAAGTAGTATTTCAGCTATACATAGTGAAATTGAACACTCATTGTCTTTTAAACTTAATTCTTCAATACCCATTGGGAGAAATGAGTTATTCCTTCCAGCAAAAGAATATAAACGCATATACTTAGAAATAAAATGATGACAAAGACCAATATTATTTGAAACTTGCAGGGTTTTGTAAAGCATCACTGTTGGAATGGTGTCCCATTGCTGTTAATGAAATTTGAAATTGATGGAACTAGAATGAAGAAAGCCCAAACAAGGCTCCCTGCTGAAATTGTAGCTTGTGTTGAATGTTCAGTATCTGAATGTCTCTAATCCTTCTGTTTTGAAACTGTGCCACCTAAATGATGTTCTATTTTAATCTATTACATTAATTGATTGAATGCTTAAATAGCTTTCATTGGGAAGAAAAGGATTCATTAGAATTTTTTAATGGTTTGCTATAGGCTAATCTATTTTAATAGGAGAGCACTTTCCTATAACTACTTAAGCTAAAGCATTATGTGAGAGATTAATATTTTCT
>SJYC01086274.1:0-12511 GCA_006408675.1 Madoqua kirkii | reverse complement strand
AGCAGAATAAATGCTTTCTTAATTCACTAAAATAAGTTTATCTTTACATCTACAAGTGATTCAATTCTAATCCAGTAGCTAATTCAACCCTTCCTTCTATTCACTCCACAAGGATATATGGTTAATTTAACAAATGTAGTTTTGCTGATTCAGTACAAACCTACAAGACAATAGCATTAAGCTATGGACATTTCTGTCTGGATTTGTTTGCACTTTTAAAACTGTGCCTCAAAAATAATTTAAGGATTTTTACCTTATCATTCAGAGTTTCTCACTGCCACTCTCTACCTCTAGGAAATAAAATAAGTTATATACTATCAAATAGTGAGTAAAATAATGTCTTTTAATACATATTTAATAAAACTGATTAACTTGGTTTAATAATACATGTATATATGCATATATTCATCCACCTATAGATACATAAATAGATAACTACATACACATAAGTATTTTTGCATTACCAAGTTCTGTCTGCTTTTTTTTTTTTTTGCCAGCAATTTAGTCTTCTAGTCTTTGGCTACCTCATAATTGAACTTCATCAATTTTGCTCCCATTCTGGATCCCTCTAACCTTGCTCTTATCCGATAAGATACCATAAACCTATTTCATGTTGAACTCTTCTAACACAGCCCTCTTACCTAAAGCAGCATCTCTGGAAGATTTTGACATTTTTGTCATCTGAATCTATGCCATTAAATCATCCCTCTCCTTATTCTCTCAACATTCATATTTGTAACCATTTTATATTCATCATTAACATCCTTTTTATCAGGGCAGCTAAGTTATTCTACCTCCATAGCCAGTTCAAGACCGCCTTATTTTCTCCCTATTTTCTTAGCCCTCAACATCATATCATTATTCTCCCTGTCACATATTCATCATTTCCTTCAAGCCCCTGAAAAAAATGCTCATCACTTGCTAATCCATCATTCACTAATCTCTTCCTTATGTATGTATGGGTTAGTTGCTCAGTTGTGTCTGCTCTCTTTGCAATCAGCCCACCAGGTTCCAATCGCCGTGGAATTCTCCAGGCAAGAATACTGGAGTAGGTTGCCATTCTCTTCTCCAGGGAATCTTCCCAAAGGATGGAACCCAGTCTCCCACATTGCAGACAGATTATTTACCGTCTGAGCCACCAGAAACGAAATTTGTTCCTTAATCTTTTCTAATCAGTCCTGCTTTAGAGTTTCCTGATCTCAAACCTCGTGGGAATAAGTTACACACCTTCACATGCTCGCTGAGGCAGTAGCCTTTATTATTTTTACAAAACGTACACTCACAGACACACACAATTTCGTCTTCCTGCCTAAACACTGGGATTCTGGGGCAGTCTCAAAATTCCACTGTAAAGTCCTGTAACCAAAGTCCAGGACCAGACGGCTTCACATCTGAGGTAAATTCCATCAAACATTTAGAGAGGAGCTAACACCTATCCTTCTCAAGCTCTTCCAAAAAACTGCAGAGGGAGGAACACTCCCAAATTCATTCCAAGGCCAAATTCATTCCAACAAGACCAAAATATCACAAAAAAAGGAGAATTATAGTCCATTATCACTGATGAACACAGATGCAAAAATCATAAACAAAATACTTACAAACAGAATCCAACAACACATTGAAAGGATTACACAGTTTTTCCAGTGGTCATGTATGGATGTGAGAATTGGACTATAAAGAAAGCTGAGTGCCAAAGAATTGATGCTTTTTAACTGTAGTGTTGGAGAAGACTCTTGAGAGTCCCTTGGACTGCAAGGAGATCCAGTCCATCCTAAAGGTGATCAGTCCTGGGTGTTCACTAGAAGGACTGATGCTGAAGCTGAAACTCCAATACTTTGGCCACCTGATGTGAAGAGCTGACTCACTGGAAAAGACCCTGATGCTGGGAAAGACTGAGGGCAGGAGAAGAAGGGGACAACAGAGGATGAGATGGTTGGATGGCATCCCTGACTCAATGGACATGGGTTTGGGTGGAATCCAGGAGTTGGTGATGGATAGGGAGGCCTGGTATGCTGTGGTTCACGGGGTCACAAAGAGTCAGATACAACTGAGCAACTGAACTAAACTGACACCATGATCAAGTGGGATTTATTCTAGAGATGCAAGGATTTTTCAGTATTTTTTTAAATGTATTTTTCAGTATACACAAAGCAATCAATGTGATACACCATATTAACAAAGAATGAAAACAATACAATCATCTCAATAGGTAACAGAAAAAAAGCTGTTGACAAAATTGAATACTCATTTATGATAAAGACTCCCTGGAAAATGTGGATAGAGGGAGCTCAACTTAATAAAGACTATATACCACAAACCCATAGCAAACATCATTCTCAATGGTAAAACACTGAAAGCATTTCCCCACGTTCAGGAACAAGAAAAAGATGTCCATTTTTACCACTTTCACTCAACACAGCTTTGGGACTGAGAAATTTAAAACACCAATGCCTTTGCTAAGAAATTGCAAATGAGAGGATTCCCTGGCCATCCAGTGGTTAGGACCCCTTCTTCCATTAAGGGCATGGGTCCCACTCCCTCTCAGGGAACTGCCATCTCACATGCCACATGACACGGCCAATGTTTTTTAAATTCCAAGTAGAAAACAATAAAATATGACTCTTCAAATTTAAATTCATTTTCAGCATCTATTTCTATTTGCTACTTGAAAATCTTGATTAGTGAAATGATTCTAATTTACCTTAAATGCAAAATGTAATTTTAATGGTTCTATAAATCAATGGATTTTTCTAAGTTATTTTTTATTTAAAAACTATTTTCTTACTGGGCTCTCCCTGCAGATGGAGAACCAGATTGCAAAGAAAAATTCTTATTTCTTCCATGTAGCAGAAGAAAAAAGTCAATCATTTAAGTTTTAATGAAATTAACCTTCCTTATACTAATTAAATTTCTTTTTGTTTCTCAGTTCATCATTTTCAGCTTAACTGCTTTTAATTTTTGATTTTTAATGAGCAAATACCCCTCAGCAAAAAATGTTTTGCAAGTTAGATTACAGTGAATAATAAGAAAAAAATAAGTTGAAGTCTGGATAGTTCGGTACAGGATGAGAAACTGTTTGAGCTAATAAGTTAAAAGTAAACATCGTAAAGTGATGAAAGTATTTTCTAGAGATTCAAAACTGTAAGTTAGGTATTTCCCTGCAAGTCTTGAGAACATGGATTAAAAGTTGTGGATACATTTCCCCAGTGCCTAAGGTATTGAGCAAGATTTTGCAAGGAAACTTTCATCTTACAATTAGTGTTATCCTGGACAGAATTAATCAGATCCCTTAGGGCTAGACACATAATGAGAATTGATGAAGGGCAGCCCTTAATTTAGCTTTATGGTGAGTGTCTGTCATAGCTATTGGCAGTATGTGGGAATGTATGACATGCCACTCAAAATCGGGGAAATCGATCTTTCTTCGCCTTCAGCTGCTCTTACATTTCCGATGTGATCTACAATGTGCCAATCACACTTTTTTCCCCTGGAAATGGCTTGTCACAAAGATCAGAGGCACTATTGGCACAGAGTGAGCCGTGTGTGTGTGTGTCTGTGGGGAGGTGTTGGTTCCTGGGAATGCCTCGCTGCAACACGACGGAAAAAAATACACATGGAAGAACCCTTCTACATTCCACACATTCTTTAACGTGCCTCCAGGACTGGGTTCAGCATGCTGTTAGTCTGTGTGTGTGTGTGTGTGTGTTTAAATTCACCGAGTGCTACCAAGACTTGTGCAAGAGTTTGCAAAACGGCTGGCGGCAATGCCACGCACTCTGTTGTGACTGCGACGCAGCTTGCCCATCAGACTTACCGCCGGTGCTGTGCCGTGGGGATTCTATGCATTGCTGCAAACAGTATTTACCCTAAGACACACTGGCAAACATCCAACTTCCTCATTTTGAATCTCGCCTAAACATTTATGCATCCTTTTATTTTTTCTATTTTATGACAAATGGAGCATGATAAGTATTTTTTTTCTTATGAGGTATACAGGTAGATTATATTGTTCATGAATTTCATTTCAAATTGCTAACAGGGAGTTTGGTGTTTAACCTGATGGGGAAACAATGTTCTAAGCCCACGGTGATGATCCCTTTCTTTTTTACTAAGCACTCACCATTATTTGCAGCAAGGGGAGGCCAAGGCCAGGGAAAGCTATAAAAAAGTCTTCTGGTGGTCTTGGAGAAAAGCAAGTGCTTCCTGCTTATTCTAAAGGGGAAAGAATGAGAGGAGGTCTTGTCAATCTTGACTCTTTCATTGCTGTGCCTTCAGTGAGAACATGACTACACCGTCACAAAACGCGGCAACAAGCTTGGAATAAAAGGGCAAAAGCCACTGAACCAGCAGATCTCCTGGGAACTACTTTTGATATATTGGGTAGAGGAGTTTACATGGTTTAAATGACTGCTACTCAGAATTTACAGCTCTTCCCTGGCAGCTAAGAGGCTAAAGTGTCTGCAGGAGACCTGGGTTTGATCCCTGGGTGGGGAAGATCCCCTGGAGAAGGAAATGGCAACCCACTCCAGTATTCTTGCCTGGAGAATCCCATGGACGGAAGAGCCTGGTGGGCTATAGTCCATTGGGTCGCAAAGAGTCGGACACGACTGAGCGACTTAACTAACTAACTAAAGCAGTTGTACCTGGTGCATAACTGAATTGAGTGTCTTGCCTCCAAACCTGGTTCTCACTCATGTTTTAAACCCCACTTACCCAGCTGTTAACACCAACAACCTTAGAGTTAGGTTTATTGCTATCCATCCCCGCATTTAAGCCATCTTAAGTGCTGTGGATCTGACCTCATAACTATGTGAAGTCCATTTACGTTTTTCATTGTCCTCTTTCAACGTCCTAAGCCAGCAAGGCCATCACAGTCTATCTGCATTTTCTGTTATAGCCTTCTAGTTGACCTCAATGGTTTCCCTCAACCCCTACCATACAGTTTACCCATAATGGACTTACCTTTGTAAAATATAAATTTAATCATATTAGTTCTCCCAGGAGAAGAAGCCTCCTCTTACTGCACAACAAATTCCCCAAACTTTAACCAGGTATGTACCATGAATCCTGCAGTCTACACATTAGGTGAGCTCTTCCCTCTGCTTGAAACACTATTCTTTCCACTGGTCTCTACCACCCCACCACTCCACACATACACTCACTTTCCATCACTAATTTATGGTCACTTTCAGGTAAAGTCAGTTTAAAAAATCACGTGCTTGTGTTTGACTCAGTTCTAATGAGACGGATGAAACTGGAGCCGATCATACAGAGTGAAGTAAGCCAGAAGGAAAAACACCAATACAGTATACTGACATATATATATATATGGAATTTAGAAAGATAGTAATGATGACCCTGTAGGTGAGACAACATAGAGACACAGAGGTATAGAATGGACTTTTGGCCTCTGAGGGAGAGGGAGAGGGAGAGGGTGGGATGATTGGGGAGAATGGCACTGAAACACGTATACTATCATATAAGAAATGAAGCGCCAGTCTATGTTCAATACAAGATGCAGGATGCTTGGGGCTGGTGTACGGGATGATCCAGGGAGATGGTGTGGGGTGGGAGGTGGGAGGGGGCTTTGGCATTGGGAGATCGTGTACACCTGTGCCTGACTCATGTCAATGTATGGCAAAACCAATACAGTACTGTAAAGTAGAATAAAGTATTAAAAAAAAATAAAAGCCTTTTCAAATCCATATATCCAGTCCATCAGGAGTTTTCTCATGAAGACCGGGCAACGTGAAAGGAGCTCATCTGACAGGCTTACCGTCACAGGCCTGCTTCCCTGCAGAGCCCTTGCTCCAGACTAGGTGACCAAATGATGCTGGTAGAATGACGGGACAATGTACCATTCCATCTCCTCATCTGGACTCTAGACACAGCAAGCAATTTTCCTGGGATAAAATCTGGCTCTCTCCCTAGATCCTCAGGGAGGAAATGAACTAGGCATTTCAAACAGAGACCTCTCCTCTTAAAAGCTGCACTTGCCCATAGAAATGAATTAGAGGCCGGAAGGCTGCAGCCCACAGGGTTGCACAGAGGTGGATATGCCTGAAGTGACTCAGCACGCATGCTTGCCTTCTGATTTTACACATGGGGCTCATGTAATTGTGATTCGTGTGAGATAGAAGTGCTCTTTGATGCTCACAAAAATCAGATTCACTACAGTGCTGAGAGATGGTATATTTAGCCAAGTACATCCAACTTGTAAGCCCCTATTGATGTGGCTTTCCCAAAGGACTACTATCCCAGATTAAATTGAAATCTTAAATTCCTACTCTGATAAGGACAAAAATACCAAAATACAAATTAACACAAGCTTTCTGCTATCCATCCCTTCTAAGAAGGAATCTTGCATTGCTGTACTTGGCTCTAAAATCTCTTGTATTGATTTAGGAACTCAACGCAGAGAAAACCAGAAGACCTCTTGAGAGGCTAAAATGAGGTAGACAGAGCGAATTACATGCCACAGAAAATGTAAAGAGGCTAAAACTGGTATGAGAAAGGCCTCCAGCTAACGCTTGAATTCTGAAAAAGAGACTGAGGGAGAAGTGAGCTGGCATGGCCATAGAGGTGTCTGGATGGATCTGACACTGAGAAAGAGGAGGAAAAGGGTTTCTTGGGAAGTTTGCTTCACAGCACAGTGTACAATCCTACCCCACTGTGCATTAAAAACACGGAGTAAAAATTCTAAGAGCTGTCTGGAGTTAGTGTTATATTTTATTTTAAGGGAGATCAAACCTTAGGGCAGGCATGTAGGATTATCAAGTTTGCCGAATACATTTAGTTAATTGCCTTCCACAAACTTGAAAATTCTAACAAACCATCTTCAGTTAGGATGGCATTCCCCAAGCAGAATCAAAGGAAAAATCATAATTATATATTGAATAAAACTATAATCCTTAACACAGCTTCTAATAATTTATTTGGGAAACCACCAGGAAATGTCTTTTAAAGAGTCAAGTGAAATTAAAAATGTTAGAGAGAAATAAATGAAATAGAATGGCAAGAGAAAAGACTAATGAAACTAAGAACTAGACCTTTAGCTAAACCTACCAAGAAAAAAACAAGGAAAATGCAAACAACTAGAAATGAAAGAGGAGACATTGTAACTGATGCCACACACAAATGCACAGGACCATCAGGGGCCACTGCGAATAATTAAATGCAAAAAAACATAACCAACCTAGAAGAAATGGAGAAATTCCTAGATGCATACAGCCTCACAAGTCTGAATTCTGAAGAAATAAAAAATCTAAGCAGATCAACTACTAATAAAGACATTGAATCAGTAACCAAAAATCTCCCAACAAAGAACAGTCCATGCTTAGATGACTTCACTGATGAGTTCTAAAAATTTAAAGAATTAATTTCAACCCTGGGATATCCCTAGTGGTCCAGTCGTTAAGAATCCAACTTGCAATGCAAGGGACACAAATTCAATCCCTGGCTAGGGAACTGAGATCCCATATGCCACGTGGCAACTGAGCCCACACGCCCCAAGCCCACAAGCCCACAGCCCTCATGCTCTGGAGACTGCAAACCCTGACATAACGGTGCTGCATAACACAGGGGAGGCCCCATGTGCTGCAACTAAGACCTGATGCAGTCAAATAAATAAATATTTTTTAAAATACCAATTCTTATCAAATACTTCCAAAAATCAAAAGAGAAAGAAATGCTTCCAAACTCATTTGATGAAACTAAAATTATCCTGATAACAAGGCAAGATGTGGACACTAGGGGGAAAATAAATGTATAGGTCAATATTCCTGATGAACGTACTCTTTAACAAATATCAAATCAAATGCAACAATATGTTAGAAAGATCCTATACCATGATTAAGGGATGCAAAGAATGTTCAACATCCACAAATCAACTAATGTGATATACTGGATTAACAAAATGAAGGACAAAAATCATATAATCATTTCAAATGATGTAAAAATGTATTTTACAAAATTGAACGCCAATTTATGATAAACATTTTCAGCAGAATAACTGTAAAGACCGCATACCTCAACAACACCAAGGTCATATGTTACAAGGCCACAGTTAACATCATCTCAGTGATGAGAAGTGGAAAACTTTTCTTACAAGATGAGAAACAAGAAAACAATGCCTGCTGTTGCCACTTTCGCTTTCACTGTCCTTCCTTCCAATTTGGATGTCTTTTTTTTTTTTCCTAACTAGAATTTCCAGTACTGCTGGGTCATTGTTTGCAAATGACCTGGTCTTAAACACAGAAAACATTAAAGACTCCATTAAAAATCTGTTAGAACAGATGAATTAAGTCAATTTCAGGATACAAAATTAACAAAAATCAGCTGTGTTCTTGCACAACAATAAGTAACTATCAGAAAGAAAAAAATTACAGAAATAGTCCCATTTATAAATGCATCAAAATGAATTAAACACTTAGGAATAAATTTAACCAAGGAGGAAAGATCTGAACATAGAAAATTATAAGACATTGATGAACACAATAGAAATTGACACAAATAAATGGAAAGATATTCCATATTCATGGATGAGAGGAATTAATATTGTTCAGATGTTCATACAACCCAAACTGATCTACAAATTCAGGGCAATCCTTATCAACATCCAATGTCATTTTCACACGAATAGGAAAAGCAATCCTAAAATTTGTATGGAACCACAATCACCACCAACAATGCCCAGAGAACCAAAGAAATCTTAAGAAGAAGGAATAAAGCTGGAGGCATCACACTTGCTGATTTCAAGCTATAATACAATGCCATAGTAATCAAAACATTGTGGTCCTGACATAAAAACAAATATAGCTCAATGGAACAAAATACAGATACAAGAACTAAGCTCATATATATACAGTCAATTAATTTATGACAAAGGAGCCAAGAATATACAATGGAGAAGGACTGTCTGATATATGATGTTGGGAAAACTGGACAGTCACATGAAAAAGAATAAAAATGATTCTCAACTCATACCATACACAAAAAAACAACTTAAAATGGTTTAAAAATGTGAACATAAGACATGAAATAGTAAAATTCATAAAAGAAAACATAGAAGTTAAGTTCCTTGACACTGGTCTTGGCAACAGTTTTTTGGAATTGACACCATAAACAAAGGCAGCAAAAATGGAAATAAACAAGTGGAACTATATCAAACTAAAAGGCTTCTACACAGCAAAATTAATATACACAGCACTTGAAATATCACACAATTTTGCCAATTACCCTTCAGTACAGCTTGAAAAAAAACCCTGACTAAATAAAGGGCCCTGTGAAAAAATATTTTAATGAGAATGGCCTCAGGCATGCAAACAGAGGCCTACACAAAGAGCACTTTTCCAGGGTTAGCAATTGGCAGTAACTGCAGGCTCTCAAAAACTATCCTGGAATATTTAATAACAGATACACATGTGTTTGAAAACCTTTGACAAAAGAAAAGACAGTGTGATGGGAGTAAATATTTGTAAATTATATACACAATAAGTCATTAATATCCAAAACTGACAAGGGATTCATACAACTGAATAGCAAAGGACAATAACAAACCAGTTTTTAAATGGGCGTAGAGTCTCAATGGACATTTTTCCAGAGAAGACATAGCAGTGATCAGCAGACGACAAAGTGCTCAATATCACTAATCATACAGGAACTGCAAATCGACCACAATGAGCTAGCATCTCATGCCTGTTATGACATCCATTATCAAAAAGAAAAGAGATAACAAATGCTGCAAAGAATGTGGAGAAAGTGAAAACTTTGTATACTGTTGGTAGGAACATTAACTAATATAGTCACTATACAAAACTGTATGGAGGTCTCTCAAGAAATTAAAAATAGAAGTGCCATGCTATCTAACAATCTCACCTCTGGGTATATACCTAAAGGAAATGAAATCATTATCTGGAAGAGATGTACATATTCCCATGCTCCCAGCAACATGACTCACAATAGGCAGGGCATGGAAATAAGTGTCTCTTGACAGGTAAATGAATAAAGAAAATGTGAGAGACAGGTAGGGAGATAGGGAGGGAGGGAGGTAGATAGATATAAACAAGTAGATATTCAACCTTAAAAATGAAGGCAACCCTGTCATTTGCAATGGTGAAGTCGCTCAGTCATGTCAGACTCTTTGCGACCCCGTGGACTGTAATCTACTAGGCTTCTCTGTCCTTGGGATTCTCCAGGCAAGAATACTGGAGTGGATTGCCATTTCCTTCTCCAGGGGATCTTCCCAACCCAGGGATCGAACCTGGGTCTCCCGTATTGGAGGCAGACGCTTTAACCTCTGAGCCACCACAATAGCCCAGATGAATCTGGAGGACGTTATGCTAAGTGAAAACATGAGCCAGACAAAAAGAGAAAAACGGTGTGCAGTATCATTAACGTGTGGAATATTAACAGTGAGGCTTAGAGAGACATGGCCGGAGACAGGGGTGGAGGATGCAGGGAAGGGAGGACAGGGCGCATAAGTTCAGTTACAAGACGGATGGGACCTGAGGATCTCGGGTGTGGCTTGGTAACACCGTTTTGTATAACTGGGATTTGCTAAGAAAGGAGAACTGGAATATTCTGAGCAAAGAAAAGGGAAAAATGTCTCAATGAATATCTTAACTCAGTGGGGGAAATCCTTTCACGATGTAGAATGCCTGAAATCACCACATCGTGCACTTGAAATATCACACAATTTTGCCAATTACCCCTCAGTACAGCCTGAAAAAAAAATCCTGATTAAATAAAAGGCCCTGTGAAAAAATATTTTAATGAGAATTGCTTCAGGCATGCAAACAGAGGCCTACACAAAGAGCACTTTTTCAGGGTTAGCAATTGGCAGTAACTCCAGGCTCTCAAAAACTCTCCTAGAATATTTAATAACAAATACATGTGTGTTTGGAAACTGAAAACTTCTTACATAAAGTAATTATTTTGTAATATAATAACTTTCAAAGAGGAACAAAGGTACTTTCTGACACTCTCAAATATGGATAAAAATATTTATGTTTAATTTTAGAAGATCTTATTGAAAAATTTACTCAGCCACTGTTAACAGTACTGAGAGAAGAACTCCGAGTTCTTTAACAAATTCTCACAAATCTTTTTAAGTGGTTGAAACTTTTTCCATAAGTGAGAAATTCAGTAAATGTTCAATCGCGTATGCCTGCTAAGTTGTTCCGGTCACATCCAGCCTTTTGAGACTCTATGGACTGTAGCCCACCAGGCTCCTCTGTCGATGGGATTCTCCAGGAAGAATATTAGAGTGGGTTGCCACGCCCTCCTCCAGGGGATCTTCCCGATCCCGATCCCAGGGGTGGGACCCACATCTCTCGCTTACTTCTCCTGCATTGGCAGGTGGTTCTTTGCCAACAGTACCACCTGGGAAGCCTGTTCAGTCACATACCTTGTAACATTTCTCTGTGCCATATGACCAAAGAATGAATCTTATTTCCTGAGTGACTCATTTGACTAATTGCAAATTTGCATTTCTAAAAGTAGAAATCGGATGAAAGTTCAAGCTACTAGGAAATTACAAATATCGTCCCAGCTGGAATCTATTTAAGTTGAGAGATAGACTTTAAGAAGCTGTAAGTTTATATGCTTATCATTGAGAAAAATGTAAAAGAAAGGAGGCATTGGGAATACTTGCCATGGCGTATGCCTACGAGAGATACAAAACATAAGTAAACACAAGTCCTGTCCTATAGGGGCGTAAAGCCTAGATGGAACCCGTACACATATCATCAAGACCATGTGTTAAGTGACTCACTGGAGGAGTCAGGGCAGTAAAAACATCTGTGTGAAGGCCCAGAATTTCTTCTTTATATTTAAGTGTTTTCCTGCTTTGAAAGAGTCTGCACTGGCATATGACCCAGCAATCCCACTGCTGGGCATACACACCAAGGAAAACAGAACTTAAAGAGACACGTGTACCCCAGTGTTCATCGCAGCACTGTTTATAATAGCCAGGACATGGAAGCAACCTAGATGTTCATCAGCAGACGAATGTATAAAAAAACAGTGGTACATATACACGATGGAGTATTACTCAGCCATTAAAAAGAATACATTTGAACCAGTTCTAATGAGGTGGATGAAACTGGAGCCTATTATACAGAGTGAAGTAAGCCAGAAAGAAAAACACCAATACAGTATACTAATGTATATATATGGAATTCAGAAAGATGGTAACGATAACCCTGTATGTGAGACAGCAAAAGAGACACAGATGTATGGAACAGTCTTTTGGACTCTGTGGGAGAGGGAGAGGGTGGGATTATATTGGAGAACAGCAATGAAACATGTATGTTATCATATGTGAAACAAATTGCCAGTTCAGGTTCCATGCATGATACAGGGTGCTCGGGGCTGGTGCACTGGGATGACCCTGAGGGATGGGATGGGGAGGAAAGTGAGAGGGGGTTCAGGATGGGAGACACGTGTACACCCATGGCTGATTCAAGTCAATGTATGGCAAAACCAATACAATAGTGTAAAGTTTAAATAA
>SJYC01086273.1:0-17987 GCA_006408675.1 Madoqua kirkii | reverse complement strand
TTCAGGTTCCATGCATGATACAGGGTGCTCGGGGCTGGTGCACTGGGATGACCCTGAGGGATGGGATGGGGAGGAAAGTGAGAGGGGGTTCAGGATGGGAGACACGTGTACACCCATGGCTGATTCAAGTCAATGTATGGCAAAACCAATACAATAGTGTAAAGTTTAAATAAATAAATAAGAGAGTCTGCAATTCTTTTGTAGAGTAGAAAAGCCATAGGTTTTGCAGTCAGAGCTCAATGGTCCAATGATGGCTGGTCAAATGAGCAATGTAGGAAAATGACTTAACCCCACTAGGCCTGTATTTCATTATCTGCAGAATGGAAATGATAAAATCTAATCCACAGAGTTGGGATGAGAAATAATTGGTCACCAAATGACAACATATTATCTGTCACACAGTTTACATTCAGTGGGTATTAGATCCCTTTCCATTTCACTGGTAGTCTTTTTTAAGTGTACCTTATTTCCACACATAATCTGACTGCCTAGTCTCAACCATCAGCTAGTCCGGTGGCTCTGGATAAAGTATTTAAACTGTCTAATCCTCAGCTTCTTCTTTTATAAAATGGGAATCACAGTGGTACCCACTCACAAGCATCACTAAAGCATGTCAATTTGCCTTTTAAATATCTGAATTTTATTTGAGATCTCTCTATTGGGATTTTTTGGGAGAGAGGGACTTCCCTGGTGGCTCAGTCAGTGAAGAATCCACCAGCAATTCAAGAGACCCAGGTTCAATCCCTGGCTCAGGAAGATCCCCTAGAAGGAAATGGCAACCCACTCCAGTATTCTTGCCTGGAGAGCCCCATGGACAGAGAAGCCTAGCAGGCTACAGTCCATGGGATCACAAGAGTCACACATGACTAAACCACCAACCACCACTGGAATTTTTAAAGATTTATTTCTATTCAGTATTTATAATGTTTGTATATCCTGTTGATTCATTTTCATTATTCAATTTTTATTACTCATTAATTCTGGTGCAGTATCTATAAATGAAGGGGCTATAACAAAAAAACAGCAACCTTTTGAGAGGGTCTTAGCTTTTCAAAGGTTCTGCATTACTGAAGAATATCACCCAAAGAAGAACCAGGTGAAATTAAAAACAAGGAGTATCTTTTCCTCTGAACTTAACACAGGGGGATTTGTATTACTGACCCTAGAAAAGCAAATTAAAGGAAAAAGAACATTTTCTAGTATCTCCAAAAACAAAACAAGAATTATATTAAATTGAAAAGACATTGGTGGATAAAACTTTCTTAACTGACGGGCTCTTGTAATCAACTTGCTTTAAGGGCAAGAGAACAATCTCTGCAGCTCCTCTCCACTGCAGGGTGGAAAATCAGGCTTACAGGTATATTATGTTTGCCTGTGTGCTCAGCTGCGTTCAGCTCTTTGGGACAGGACTCTCTGTCCACGGGATTTTCCAGGCAAGAGCAGTGGAGTGGGCCACCATGCCTTCCTCCAGGGGGTCGTCTCAACCCAGGTATCGAACCCCCATCTTCTGCAGCTTCTGCGTGGGCAGGCAGATTCTTTACTACGGAGCCAGCCAGGAAGCCACCATGGAGTATATATCTCATGATAAATAATAACAATTATTGCAGGCTGTGAAATTAACTTCTCCGTATCACTTGGCAAACTCTCCCTCCTACCCCATTCCATCTCGATAAACTTAAATTCTTTTCTTTCATAAGTAAACTGAAAATGTAACCAATGGATTAGAATGCCAAAATGCTTATTATCATGAATAGATAAGCACAATATATATTTCAAGATACTCTGCAATATCAAGCAGCTTATACGCCCTTAGCTGTGGAGGTGATGGAATTCCAGTTAAGCTATTTCAAATCCTGAAAGATGATGCTGTGAAAGTGCTACACTCAATATGCCAGCAAATTTGGAAAACTTAGCAGTGACCACAGGACTAGAAAAGGTCAGTTTTCATTCCAATGCCAAAGAACGCTCAAACTACCACACAATTGCACTCATCTCACATGCTAGTAAAGTAATGTTCAAAATTCTCCAAGCCAGGCTTCAGCAATACGTGAACCATGAACTCCCTGATGTTCAAGCTGGTTTTAGAAAAGGTGGAGGAACCAGAGATCAAATTTCCAACATCTGCTGGATCATGGAAAAAGCAAGAGAGTTCCAGAAAAAAAACATCTATTTCTGCTTTATTGACTATGCCAAAGCCTTTGACTGTGTGGATCACAATAAATTGTGGAAAAGTCTGAAAGAGATGGGAATTCCAGACCACCTGAACTGCCTCTTGAGAAACCTGTATGCAGGTCAGGAAGCAACCTTTAGAACTGGACGTGGAACAACAGACTGGTTCCAAAGAGGAAAAGGAGTATGTCAAGGCTGTATATTGTCACCTTGCTTATTTAACTTATATGCAGAGTACATCATGAGAAACGCTGGGCTGAAAGAAGCATAAGATGGAATCAAGATTGCTGGGAGAAATCTCAATAACCTCAGATATGCAGATGACACCACCCTTATGGCAGAAAGTGAAGAGGAGCTAAAGGGCCTCTTGATGAAAGTGAAAATGGAGAGTGTAGAAGTTGGCTTAAAGCTCAACATTCAGAAAATGAACATCATGGCATCTGGTCCCATCACTTCATGGGAAATAGATGGGGAAACAGTGGAAACAATGTCAGACTTTATTTTGGGGAGCTCCAAAATCACTGCAGATGGTGACTGCAGCCATGAAATTAAAAGATGCTTACTCCTTGGGAAAAAAAGTTATGAACAACCTAGATAGCACATTGAAAAGCAGAGACATTACTTTGCCAACTAAGGTCTGTCTAGTCAAGGCTATGGTTTTTCCTGTGGTCATGTATGGATGTGAGAGTTGGACTGTGAAGAATGCTGAGTGCCAAAGAATTAATGCTTTTGAATCGTGTTGTTGGAGAAGACTCTTGAGAGTCCCTTGGACTGCAAGGAGATCCAGCCAGTCCATCCTAAAGGAGATCAGCCCTGGGTGTTCATTGGAGGGAATGATGCTAAAGCTGAAACTCCAGTACTTTGGCCACCTCATGCGAAGAGTTGACTCATTGGAAAAGACTCTGATGCTGGGAGGGATTGGGGGCAGGAGGAAAAAAGGACGACAGAGGATGAGATGGCTGGATGGCATCACTGAGTCGATGAACATGGGTCTGAGTGAACTCCAGGAGTTGGTGATGGACAGGGAGGCCTGGCGTGTTGTGATTCATGGGGTTCCAAAGAGTCAGACACGACTGAGAGACTGAGCTGAACTGAACTGAGTAAAGCTGTGAGGCAACTGACAGCAGAAATGGAAACAAAGTTTACTAATCTTAGGGAACTAACTGGGACAAAGAAGAAGACACTGCCAACAGAACATGCTCAGGTTAATAGCGAGACAGTACATGGGCGAGCATAGTCCAAATCGGGCTATACTCAAGGACAGCCAGCTGGCCGCACCCTAGGGATACTGCAGATGTAAGCCAGTTGTCCACTGGTCAGCAAGCTAGCAGAGGGAAATTCAAGTCATCCCTGAGAGGTGATAAGGTCCCTCTGTTTCATGCGATTCTGTGATGCTAAGTACAAAATGCTGAAGAGTTAACCACCTTTTAAAATGGAGGCCTCAGTGCAAAATGCACATTCAACGTAAACCACAGTAAAATGAAGTGAAGTCGCTCAGTCATGTCTGACTCTTTGCAACCCCATGGACACCAGGCCCCTCCGTCCATGGGATTTTCTAGGCAAGAGTACTGGAGTGAGTTGCCATTTCCTGCTCCAGGGAACTTCCTGACCCAGGGATCGAACCCAGGCCTCCCACATTGTAGACAGATGCTTTATCATCTGAGCCACCGCCTAAGGGAAAAACCATGAGACTACAAGTACTCAGTATCATGATCGCTTTCAGTAAAGGAAATAGGAAAACAAATTCAGATTTCAAGTATCCTGTC
Organism: Madoqua kirkii; assembly: GCA_006408675.1. NCBI lineage: Eukaryota > Metazoa > Chordata > Mammalia > Artiodactyla > Bovidae > Madoqua > Madoqua kirkii. The sequence goes on along the minus strand of SJYC01086273.1, from coordinate 14,052 downwards.
AGGTATGGATCAGTTTAGAGCATTCGGAAAAAAATACCTACTTAATCATATCCAAGATGACAATAAATAGCTATTCATCCCTGAAGTGGCTTTAACTGGGTCATCATAAACAAGCATTTCACTTAATTTTGTATGATATTTAACGTTCAAAGGAAGAGTAACTCAGAAAAAACAAAAGGCAATAAATTATTTATCAGTATTTTTTCATAGATTGTTTTGCTATTGACAACCTGATTTCAAAAAACCATGCTACAGCACAATGCCCCAGTGCCGGGAGGCCCCTCCCAACCCAAGGTGGTCCCAGGTCCCGAAAGCCCGTGGTCATTTTCTCCTCCAAAATAACTCCATTTTGCCGCTGAACAAAGATAGCTGACAAAGCTTCTCTGAGCAGAGAAAATCACTCTTCGGTCGATCCCTCTCCTTCAACTGGTGCTTCTATCTTCTCCGCTAATTACAGCATTTTAGTCACCACAAAGCCCTTGGCCCTGCTGGTCTGTAGCTACCTTCCTCTGGAGGGTTTTATTTGTGTTCTGCTTATCTGGCAGGATCGTCCCAGCAATAATGAGGAGGGGCGGCCCGTCACTGTCCGTGGGGTGGCACTCTGATTAATGCGCCTTTGTCAAGGGTACCAGTGCCCTGATCCTAGAGCAGCATGCGTGGCCTGCTCCTCACCTGTCTTTACTTGTCATTTGCTTGCTTGCTTATTGGCTTATTTCATTGTGGGGACCCCAGGCAGACCAGTATAATACTGCGTAAGCCAAGGACAGGATAGATTTCCAAAGAACATTATAAGCACAAGAAAAATAAAATGTAAAACTTGAATTTATGGGTAATATTAGGAAACAGGGCTTCCCTGGTAGCTCAGAGGTTAAAGCGCCTGCCTGGAATGTGGGAGACCCGAGTTCGATCCCTGGGTCGGGAAGGTCCCCTGGAGAAGGCAATGGCACCCCACTCCAGTACTCTTGCCTGGAAGATCCCATGGACGGAGGAGCCTGGTGGGCTACAGTCTATGGGGTCGCAAAGAATTGGACACGACTGAGCGACTTCACTTTCACTTTATTAGAAAACAATTCCTTCATTTTAGAAAAAGCTTTGCACATAGCACTCGATAGCAACTGTTTCTGCATAGTTCTGTACGGCAAATGTTATTAATGTATTATTAAGTGTTATTAAAGTTTGCATTGGGCCCTGTAAACTGGTCAGCTCAGGGAGATATTTAGGAGTGAAGAGCATACAGAGGTAATTAAGTTAAGGGCTAGCCAACTATGCTGGACGTTAGTCCCAAATGGGGTTGCACATTGTCTACTGAAAAGCCCTTTGGTGCTTGAACAAAGTTCAAAATATGACTTTCTCCATTTCCATTCAAAGCACAAACTGAAATACCCGAGTTCCCTTAAACTGAGAGGGAGGTGTGTGATCCACGCTACAGAATCAGTTGCAGAAACAGACAAATTGCTTTCGGGTGGGAGTAATGTGAGGAAGACGCTTCTAACTCTGTTGGGGGTCTGGGGGCTCTTCAGTAGCCTCTGGCTACTCCTGGTAACAGCATCAGGGGCATTAATGACCCCAGTGACGCAAGGTCAAGCTCCCGGCTCAGACGTAACCTCACTGGGACGGCAGGCACTCCTCCGCGCTATTGCATGGTAGTTGCAGGGCTAACGCTCCTGTACAGGCGTGTCAGCTTAGCTCCTGATGACACAGCCTCAAGCCTGGTTTTCCAGGACGCCCACCAATTCTGTGAGCTATCAAGTCCCTTAGAATGAATACCTTTGCTATTTAAAGCCTGTATCCACTGATTGCAATTAAGACCGATCACTGCTCCTAACTAAATACAAGATTGCATTTCAGGGAGGAAAAAAAAATATGAAGGCAGCCTCAAGATCTAAAGCTCAGATAACGACACACGATTGACCCGCTGCTCAGGGGTGTCCACTCTGCTGAAAGAGTGCAGCAACAGGCATCCTGGGGGGCTGATGGTACCCCAAATTAAGTTAGAGATCCATGTGAGTTTGGATCTCAGCTCTTCTACTTGTTCAGTTTTTAAACTGCATCACATAATGTTATTGTGAGTACTGGATATAATCTATGTAAAGTGCTTAGCACAGCTGTCCATATAGGTTGTTGTTACAGATGACAAAGGGGCAACAGCCAAGTGTTTTGAGGTGACTCACCTAATTTGCAGACCTAGCCCAGGACACAGGCAGGTAAAAGCGCTAAATGGGGTACCAGGAATCTTAACGAAACAAAACGGGTTTTATTCCTGGTTCCAGGTATGGTCTGGAAATATGACAAAACGTAAGAAGACAAACTCAGGAGAAGTCAGCAAATATGATATCTCCATGGTTACCTCCTGGCTATGGGGGTGCCAAGATACTAATATCAGAGACAAAGATCCCAAGATGTCTGTAAGGCAGCAAACCGACACCAGTGACGTCATACTGCTGTTCCCTGGCAGCACGTTGTCAGTGCCGCCTGAAGATCCGGACACGGCTCAGCCCGAAGCCACAGGCGACTTTATCCGCAGATGAGTAGACGGGGAACGTCAGACTCGCCACTAACTTCATGTTAATTTCACACACACACTCACACGCCATAAACTGTCTATCACAGACCTGCAATCTGTAAACAAGTTAGCTCTCAATAAATATTTGTGGGATTGGATTAAACATATAAATTAAATGCTTCCGAGAAGCTGCTAGAACATGGTTTTCTTGTTATTTTGAACTCCAGAAAAGTTGTCAAGGTCGGTAAAGCAGTAATAGTTTCTGGTGGTTTAATTGCCTTGGTGTTGGGCAATGATTTGCCCAGTACCATCTATACACTTCTCTACATTAAATGGACGACCGGCTGAGTAAAATAACCCGCCTTGTAAAGTGACGTTCATGGCAACCTAGCTGCAAAACCGCCTGAGAGGAATGGATGTCAGTGGGACATTCAATGAACTCTTGCAGGGTTAGCTGAAATGAAGCAAGAGTAAACAGAGGACATGGGAAAAAACTGCATGCAAACCAATTTCAAGTTCAGTCATCGCTTCAAACAACCAACCAACCTCTGGAAAAGTCACAGCATTTGACATGATGGCCCAGCACAGAGACATCAAAGGTAAAATCTTGACTCAAAGTGATTTTGGCAACAGAGCCTGAGAGCAAAGCTGTAGAACCTAGCCCTCTACGGAGAAGCTAGAGTCACCAGCTCCAGTCAAAGCTACGCAACACAAATGATTAGAGGATTAAAATATTTGGATGCAGTTTATGCATATTTGATTTTTTTTTTTTTCTGCTTAGAAAACAGGCAGTAGCAGCCTAGACAGTTGCCTGGATTGGAACCAAGACAAAATCTCTGGGCAAAAAGTTGTTTCAGGGAAAATATGAAGGATAGGGCAAAGGATACTGATGAGCCCATCTGCAGGGCAGGAATAGGCACGCAGATGCAGAGAAGGCCTTGCGGACGCGGTGGGGACAGCAGAGAATGGGGTGGGCTGAGAGGAGCCCTGCCGTGCACACATGCCGTGTGTTCATCACAGGGCTCATGGGGCACGGCCGCAGGGCACAGGGGGCTCAGCCGGGTGCTCTGTGATGGCCCAGGGGGTAGGAGGGCGGGGTCAGGGGGAGACACACGCGGGAGAAGATGTATGTATACACATGGCTGATTCACATTCACGTTGTTGCACAGCACCAACCAACACTGCGCCGTGAAGCAGTTATCCTCCAAACTGAAATAAACTAAATAGGAAGACATTTTAACCAACTGACGAGAGACAGAACAGCCACCTTAGAGAGGATACGGTGGAGGATTAGGCAGGGTCCTCTCAAGCCCAGAATCACAGATGAAGTAGCAACATACAGACAGTAAGGCCATCAGTGGTTAAGGAAGGAAGGAGAGAACCGTCAAGGTTAGGCATACCAGAGGCGTGATATGGATGGGGTGGCAGAGAATGGCCAAGCACAGGATCTGCACAAGAAAGGTGCCAAAATGGAAAAGAAATGAGAAGGACTGCAAAGAGATTGAGAGCTCAGAGTTCTTAATAATAACAAGATGGAGAAGTTAAAAAACACTACACCAGGAAACTCACTCACTGTGAGCATTTCCTAAATATAAATTCTGTACTATTAGAAATGCTACTTGTGTAAACTTCTATGTATTCTGACATGTTTACTTTCAAGCTAGGGACTGTATTCATTTTCAAGTCTCCAATAAAATCAATATTTTGGCATAAAAATTCCAGGCCTGAAAGAAACATTAGAAAATGTCATTTATCAATTTCTCCTGCAACGAGAATAACCATTCATTCATGCATGCAATACATATTTATTAAGTCCCTACGATAAATACAAATATACTCTCTGGGTAAACAGATCCTATTTTTAAAAACAAACATCAACATGTAGGAATAAAACTATGTTTGAAGAAAAACTAGCCTGTCAGTCAATCATTAACACTATTAATAGAAGCATTTGAGGTTAACAATCTTGTGAATTTGGCAAATCAAGTCAGAGGCTGGATGTCAACTTGTTTCAATACTAATTTATATAATGTTAAGCAATTAAGCCATGCTGCTTTATTCCTCATCATTGTTACTGTAGTACTGTATTCCTTATTATTATTGCACTATTTTATTCACTATTATTATTGCCCATTGAATAAGTGCCACAGGGCTGGACACCTTGCCAAGGGCCAGGCCTGCAAAGGAGATAAAATTGTGCCCTTGTTACAAATTTCAGTTCAGGGTGAAGGCATCCACACAGGGAAATCACTGCATTCAGAGTAATTACAGAGAAGCAAAATAAACGACATTCATAGAAGGTACAAGGGTGTTCCCAAACATCGAAAAAGCAGTGCACATTGGAGGGCTGGAAGGACTCAGGCAGCGGGAGCACAGGCAGAGCTTATCCCCAGCAGCAGGCGGCCTGGAACACTGCCGCCCCCAGCTCAGCCCTGCGCGCCCCGCGCGGCCTCGGAGGCACAGTTATTGGGACATCCCCACTGATCTCTGAGAGACCCCAAAGAACAGCACCGGGTCCTTCTGGGCCACTGGCGTTTAACGCCGCCATCGGGTACAGGGCCTGGCTCGTCAGTTCTCAATCTCCACGCCTGGATAAATGAAGGAATGAGTCCCGTGTTCTAGAACACAGAACCAGAAAGAAGAGCAGAGAGAAGCGGGGCTGGAGAGGGACACACTGGAGAGGGTTTTAAAAGAGGGTGTGGATCACGTTCGAAAGGAGTTTAGACTTTACTTCCCTAGAGAAGGAAATGGCACCCCACTCCAGTACTCTTGCCTGCAGAATCACGGATGGAGGAGCCTAGTGGGCTATAGTCCACGGGGTCGCAAAGAGTCAGGCACGACTGAGCGACTTCACTTTTCACTTTCAAAGGTAATATTTCAACCGATGAAATCCACTAATTGCTTAGGGAAGACAGGAGAAGACCCATGTATATTCAAAAGATGCTACTGGGTAAATGTAACACCTTTTCGTAAAGACGACAGAATTCTGTTTACCTTTTTAAAGCTGTTTTTCCAAACTGCCTTTATGAAGAGGCGGACATTTCCTAATGCAAAGCACTTGAGTACCGTGGAGCTAACAGGATCTGGGAACATCTTCCTAGGTGACGTTAAAAGGAAGCCTTAGTTGGTGGCTGTCCCTAGCCTAGTATGTCACAAGACTGCATTCTCTTTGCTTCCCAAATAATTTTAACAGTAAGTACAAAAGGCAAGTGTTAATGCTGGTTAAACTAGAACCAGATGGATGCCATCATCTTACACATTCCCCGCTGAAGTCATTTTATTCATTCGTGCCAGTGCTGAAAGGGCCACTGCTAAGTGTATTATCCTACTTTACGTAAAAAACAAGACAGCAAAGGAGAATTGCAGAATTTAAGTGTGGTAAACAGTATTTCTTATGAAAAACAATACCATTTTCTAACTGTAATGTACCAAAACATGGTTTTTTCCTTGATTAAATGTCAGAAAGACAAGCATTTCTTAATAAGTTAATTTGTAATATATACTTAATCGTATACTTTTCTGTGATATCACAGACTGCAATGCCAGAAAAGATAACCAAAGAAGAAAGTCCACTTTCAAGTTCCCTCTCACTGTGGCAAATGATTTATTATAAAAATGAAATTCCTGTTACACAAGATAACATTCTTAATGATAAACATTTTAAGTAGAAGCCAGTGGCACCCCACTCCAGTACTCCTGCCTGGGAAATCCCATGGACAGAGGAGCCTGGTGGGCTGCAGTCCATGAGGTCACTGAGTTGGACAGGACTGAGTGACTTCACCCTCACTTTTTACTTTCATGCATTGGAGAAGGAAATGGCAGCCCACTCCAGTGTTCTGGCCTGGAAAATCCCAGGGACAGGGGAGCCTGCTGGGCTGCCATCTACGGGGTCGCACAGAGTCGGACACGACTGAGGTGACTTAGCAGTAGCAGTAGTCATTTTAATGTGAAATTGGACACACTGGGGATTCTTCTAAGCATGATCAGTAAAGCAATTGCCGTACCTCAGTGGAGATTCCATAGAATGCTGTTACACTTTATGCAATTTCTGTTTTGTTTTTCTGAAAACATATGACATTGTGGTTAGTAATCTTTATATGCAGATTTTTTTTAAAGAGGGAGAATTAAGAAAAGGAATAACTTTAAATCAGAGTAGAATTACTCAACTCATTTCTTCCTTTAAATATTTCAATTATAATATACAAGACTGATTATTCTGTTTGGTCTTCCAGTTTTTCAGTTTTGTATTACTTACATGATTCTTTGCTGAGCTAGGTAAAAAGGGATCATTGTCAGGATTGATAAATGTACGTACTTTATTTGCTTTTCAAAGTGTGAGGAGGACGTATCCGATATTCTGAGTGAGCGCAGCCGTGCTTATCTGCATTGCTGAAGCTCTGCAAAAGTCCCATAAATTGTAGGAAACTGACAGACCTAATATTTCACACCACTGTGAATGTAACTTGCTAATCGTATGAAGCTATTGACAGTAAATATCCTTTGTGACTTTCTGTGAGAGGATTTTCCCATGAATTTTCATTAAGAGGTAACTTACAGAATTAATCTTTAAAATACACCCCTTTATAGAAATTATTCTTTAATGCTAGGATCAGGAGTGTCAGTTTCTGTTCCACTCTGAATTTAGAGTGACATAATTCTTTACCTCTCTGACGCCTACCAATAATCGATGCTTGACCATTTTATATCACTTCTTTGCATTTGAGAAATTTGCATACTTCCATTGTGGCTCTCGTTTCAAATTCCAAACAGTAGAAAAGCTGGGGGCCAGACCGGGATTCTGTTTATCTGATAGACATTATACACAGCGATTACAGTTAGAACAGAACACCGGCCTCAATAGACTTTCCCATGCAGACCATTTCTGTTTTCTATAATATATTGATATGCCGCGGAAGCCAAAGCAAAGCACAGCTTCACTCAACAGAATATGACTCCGGCTCGCGGAAGTGACATCAGCCGAATCCGCACGGCCCTGGCTAGCCGAGCCCCACTGTCCCACATCAGGTGTTATTTGGCATACGAAGCTTAGGTCAAGTGTTTATCTATTCAGCAGGCACTTATGGAAACCCTTATCCACTAGGAAATAAACACCTACTTCACTGATTTCTTCAGACAATGGAAACTCATGGCTTAAAGACCCAAGCTTTTGGTTTCATTTTCATTTTCTATGAAATATATTAGGTATTTCTCTGTTATCTCTGTGCTGAGGCATTCACAGCGATTAACATCTCTAGGCCTGGCTGTTCTCATACTAAATGACGTGGGATGACCATGCTTTTTGAGTTTATGTGTGTGGATATGTGCTTAGTCATGTCTGACTCTCTGTGACCCCATGAATTATAGCCTGCCAGGTGCCTCTGCCCATGGAATTTTCCAGGCAAGAATACTGGAGTGGGTTGCCATTTCCTACTCCACGGGATCTTTAAACTGTTCTGTACCCTCACTCACTGTCAAAGTATTGTTAACACTTTTTGCTATTGTGAATTTATGATAGGCTTTTCTTCTTTACTTTCCTTTAAAAACATTCCTTAGCGATGGTTTCCTGAGTAACAGTTTAGTTCTCCTGGAAGATAAAATATATCAGTTTTCGTGTTGTGCATGCTTATATTGCACTTAACTGGTCAGTGCTGTTTGCTTATAATATTTTTTCTTATCTCTATAATGATGATGATAATAATAACATTTCCTCTTTACCATGTGCCACACTCTCTGCTGGGCCTTCCTGGTGCCTCAGGTGGTAAAGAACCCACCTGCGGTGATGGTGGCCTGGGTTCAATCCCTGGGTTGGGAAGATTCCCCTAGAGGAGGGCATGGCAACCCACTCCAGTATTCTGACCTGGAGAATCCTCCTGGACAGAGGAGCCTGGCGGGCTACAGTCTCTGGAGTGCAAAGAGTCAGACACGACTAAGCACAGCATAGCATATTCTGTGTTAATCACTTTACATATGTAGCATAATTAAATCGTCATTACAGTTCTGTAAGGCATGACCTAATATTGCCTACTACATTCTTCACATGGGAAGACTGAAAAAGACGTTAAATGAATTTTCCAGATTCCAACTGACGTTAGTGTTAAGAGGTGGAGCTCAATAACCAAAGGCTGTTCAGCTTCAAAGACTCTAACTTCAACAATTTCCAAATAATTGATATTTGTAATTATCAAATAGTGAATTAAATAGTGACTTCAAGAAGAATGAAGCATATTTAAACAATGGAAGCATATCTAAACAACGGTTTTCTTTACTACTGTGTCACATTGACATACGATTATGTCAATGTCATCTATATTCAAAAGATGCTTATAGGTATATAAATGCAAAACTGATTCTTTACAGACAAGAAGCAACAGAAGCAGAGACGTTACTTTGCCAACAAAGGTCCGTCTAGTCAAAGCTATGGTTTTTCCTGTGGTCATGCATGCATGCGAGAGTTGGACTGTAAAGAAAGCTGAGCACCAAAGAATTGATGCTTTTGAACTGTGGTGTTGGTGAAGACTCTTGAGAGTCTCTTGGACTGCAAGGAGATCCAACCAGTCCATCCTAAAGGAAATCAGTCCTGAATATTCACTGGAAGGACTAATGCTGAAGCTAAAACTCCAAAACTTTGGCCACCTGATGCGAATAACCGACTCATTGGAAAAGACCCTGATGCTGGGAAAGACTGGAGGAGGGAGGAGAAGGGGACGAAACTGATTCAATAGACATGAGTCTGAGTAAGCTCCAGGAGCTGGTGATGAACAGGGAAGCCTGGTGTGCTGTGGTCTCTGGGGTCACAAAGATTTGGACACGACTGAGCAACTGAACTGAACTAAACTAATATTATATATTGGAGTATAGATGATGAACAATGTTATATTAGTTTCAGGTGTGCAACAAAGTGATTCAGTTTACAAAACAAACAGTAATTTAAAAAGGGAAATATTAAGCACTTACTAATCAGCAGGTGTTGGAGAAGGCAATGGCACCCCTCTCCAGTACCTCTTGCCTGGAAAATTCCATGGATGAAGGAGCCTGGTAGGCTGCAGTCCATGGGGTGGCTAAGAGTCAGACACAACTGAGTGACTTCACTTTCACTTTCCACTTTCATGCATTGGAGAAGGAAATGGCAGCCCACTCCAGTGTTCTTGCCTGGAGAATCCCAGGGATGGGGGAGCCTGGTGGGCTGCCGTCTATGGGGTCGCACAGAGTCGGACACGACTGAAGTGACTTAGCAGCTGTAGCAGCAGCAGCAACAACCAGCAGGTGTTAAGGAACTGCATGTCTACTAACCTCATTTTTGACTCAGACAACAATTATCTCAAATTTAAAGTCAAGGAAAGTGGGCTCAAAGAGCTGGAATTTGAACTCAGAATTTCTACATGCTAACCAAGTTAAGAGGAAAGTTAATGTAGTTATCTAATAATCAAAATCATGCTACATAAATATACTTGAAAGAAGGGTAATGTTTAGTCTAGAAAAGACAAAGCTTAACAGAGATGTGATGCCTGTTTCATAAAGTGAAGGAGTGATTTCATAAAGACACATATGATTTGCATTACAGCTTTCTGCCAGCAGGGCTCGGAAGGGCCAAAGGAAATTTCCGCTAGTGGAAAGTTTCCTTGTCATTTCCCTGTGCTGATGGAGGAATTTTCTAGTCCATCTAGGTTTCAGCTTTTCAGTGGTCCCAGGTTGCTGTTGGTCTGCTCCACAGAGCTCCCCGTCAGCGCTGGGTTAATCTCAGCCTCAGACCATGTCTGATGTATTTTAGTGTTTTTTGCATGTGGCGCTCTTTGACTTTCATGGTTTTTGAGGACATCCCTTGATTGCTTGTGAGCTCTCGTATGCCTATACACAAGATACTGTATTTTATTTAGAATGTCTGGAAGTGATTTCAGGTTGCCAATTTTCACCTGTTTTCCAGAAGCATCAAAATGAAATTCCTTGGAAAAACCATCATGTTCTACTGATGATTTTCAGTAAAAGAGTTGGACTTCCCTGGTGGACTTCCTGGTGGGTCAGCTGGTAAAGTGTCTGCATACAATGTGAGAGAGACCTGGGTTCGACTCCTGGGTCAGGAAGATCCTCTGGAGAAGGAAATGGCACCGCACTCCATGGATGGAGGAATATGATAGGGTAGAGTCCATGGGACTGAAAAGAGTCAGACACGACTGAGCGACTTCACCTTCACTTTCTACAAGAGTACTAAATCTCATCATTATTTCTCTTCCTGAAATTCTAAAGTGTTATCCTTGGAAGACTGTCTAAAGATACAGATGAGTAGCAGTGAAGCGATCTGTTAGTCAGCATTGGATTTCCTTTTTCACGGTAATACGACATAGAATCCCAGAGTATAAAACCGATCAGAAGGCAGGTTGATTTGAAAGCCTGGCAGCAGCTGCACAGTAAGTTTCATCTCCACTCCAAGTTTACAGTAATGTTTTTATTTTAATAGAAATCTTAAATGTTTCTCCGGAGAATGAGTGGGGTTAAAATTGCCAGTAACACTCAATCAGCCCCAAGGTGGTTTAGCCATTCCGGCATCACCGGTAATTTCAGTCTTTTAGATATATTAAAACGTACCTCTTGATTAAGTGATTTGAACGTCTCTAGCGCTCTTTGGATAATTCTTATTCTATGTGCTTCCATGTTCCTACTGCAGTTAGATGACTTCTTCCTCTCACTTAGGAAACTAGAACTATATACTAAGGCACATGTGTGAGCATGGAGCACATGTTAGGAGCATGATCGTGTGGCTTTCCTCACCTCTAAAACGGGATACTGCGCAAGCTTCCCATTTCTTGGCATTATTAAGAATATGGGTGTTGTAAAAATATTCTTTAAAGTTTTATAAAAGTCAGACGAATATAAGGTATCTTTTATTTTCTAAAAAGAATTTATATTAAAACCAGAAAGCCAAACATTTCATATCAAAACAATTTAAGCCGTCTCTGATTTCTTGGTGCACTCGTGTAGGTTCACTTTTTGCTTTCGAGTTGACGTGAATGGTGAAAATCGTCCAGTGGGTGGCGTGCACTCGGGCGCACAGATCGATGCTGGTGATGAGCAAGTGCCCAGTGCGTGTGAGGCTCCTTTTACATTATCAGTCCTTGGAGGAAAAGCGGATGGTGAAACAGAGAGGAAAAGGAAGCTCCGTGAGCTCCAAAGGTGAGTTGAGTATCTTTCCCCAGTTTTACAAGGTGTATCACGTGCCTATTTACAAGAGTAAGGAAACTGTCAGTTTGATGAAGTACGACTCACAACTCATTAGTGTTGAACACAGAAGAAGTATTCCACATCAAAGATGACTGCTGAAATATTCACAATTACCAGCTGCTCAGAAACCATTTTATACGGATAAAAAACATGTCACATTTAATTTATCAGATGCTTTCTATTGTCATACTTTTCTTTCGTTCAGTGTGCTGAAAAGTTATAAAAACAACTTCAGTCTCTCTGCAACCATGTATAGACATTAAGAATAACACAAATCCATTATCTACCACGATATAATTGTATCTACATGGATGAATAATCTTCTACAGCGTCTTTGCACTCAATTCTGAATTAAGTATTCCTTTAAAGATATTTGAATACACAGCATTCAGTACCTCTATTGAAAACTACCATTTCAATATAAAGGAAAAAACCACATTCATTCCTGAAGCTATATTCCTTGAATTAGCTGGCGTGATTAGCTCCATTTCTAGAGAGACTACAATGGGAAACATCATCAGAAAAATAATGCTGTATTAATTTTCTAACAACATTGAAAGGAACCAGATAAGCACTCAAATACTTGTGAAAATGAAATAGCAATAGTTAGCTTTCCCCTCTGTGTCATTCTGTGATGTAGGTTTCGAGTAAAAATGTTGCCATCAAAGTAACCCTTTGCAAAGAGTATCCGACATCAGACACAGTCAACTGCAGGGACCTACTGACTCTACCTTGGAAAACCCAAGGATAAGCAGACTACAACAACCACACACACACACGGCACACACAGAATACTCATCCCCCAGTAAAAATAAGTGAGCAAACGGCACACACAGAATACTCATCCCCCAGTAAAAATAAGTGAGCAAGCCAGTAATAACCTACGTGTCGGTTTCAGTCCTGCATTTAACTCACTGCAAACAGCGCAGTGATCAGGCGAGTGTCCGAGGACAGCCCTGCTCTCCTAGGCTCTGCTAAATGCACAGTGAGCGTCATTTCACACCATGTGCCACGGGCTCGGGCCCGCCGTGGACGCTGAATGGTGGCCCTCACCTTCTGCCGTTAGTGTCAGCTGCAGCTGTGGTTATGGCTCTATTTAAAACCATGAAAAAAAAATAAGGCCTGTTTTTCTTAGAGTACGTCATCTAAAGAAATTAGAAACATTCCTAGTATTACAGATTTGTCTTATTTTTAAATATTTCCCCAACCACTCTAAAGGTATCTACTAAAACATTCAACTTTACCCTGGAGAAGGAAATGGCAATCCACTCCAGTACTATTGCCTGGAGAATCCCATGGACAGAGGAGCCTGGTAGGATACAGCCCATGGGGTCGCGAAGAGTCAGACATGACTGAGCGCCTTTACCTACCTATGCTTAAAAAGTATCCTATCCTGTCCTTAATGCATACAGAAACTTAGAATGAAGCTCTTCCCTGATATGAAATAAAATATTACTATCTATCCTTCCAATACATTTATTCATATTTTTCCTGTTGCAAAAATAATTTTTCTCAATCCAGGCTATAATTGAAAGGAAAAGTGAAGAAATTCATGGAAATGGAAGGAAAATAGAATAAGCCTGAATTGTATCTATAGACAAAGCATGAGCCTTAGAGTTTTGCATATTGTCTGGAGATGGACAGTGATATTAGCTTCAGTGGATACAGTGTTCATTGCAAGTGAAAAGCATTTCACTGCAGGGTGCATAGCATTAAAATAGGAAAGCTACTCAGAAGAAGTATAACTGTTCCTAGAATTGAACACTGAGAGAAAATTCTCCTGTAGTCCACAAAGATAAGTTACTGTAGAGAGTAGTGTAACCAAACAAGCTTGAAAAATACATAAAGTTCCCAGGATGGTCTTATGGTCTCAATAGATGACTTATGGTATAATTTTCCATGTTTAAATCAGTTGCATATTGAGAAATATCCTGTGAATGTTGACCACTATTCTGGAGTGGCACATTTGAAAGCCATTCATTCTAGTTTTTAATATTCATTAATTCATCTATTGAGCAAATGTTCGAGAATCCACTAATTGCCTAATAGTCCCAGGCCTGGAGAAATACCAGTAAAGAAGATAAACAACATCTCAGGTTTCCTGTGGTTTTTATTCTAGTTGAGAAGGGCAAAAAGAAAGTTGGCATGAGTATACATAGAGAGGAAATAGATAATACAAGATTAAAGGAATAATTGAACATAATAATTTTAGATCTGTAACATGGAATAGTTCAGTTCAGTTCAGTTGCTCAGTTGTATCTGACTTTTGTGACCCCATGAATCGCAGCATGCCAGGCCTCCCTGTCCATTACCAACTCCCTGAGTTCACTCAGACT